>PVLD010000002.1:577157-738411 GCA_004027595.1 Dinomys branickii
AGCCTGAGCAGCCAGGCAGATACAAAAGAATGGGGCATTGGGGCTGGGGATATAGCTCAGTGGAATAAGCGCCTGCCTAGCAGGCGCAGGGTCCTGAGTTCAATCCCCAGTACCGCCAAAAAAAAAAAAAAAAAAAAAGAACAAAAGAATGGGGCACGACATTGGGATATCACCAGCACACAGTGTTCACCTTGCTTGGCTGGGTCCCCCCAAGAAAGTATTCTTCTCCACACTGCACCCAGCAAAGTGGCACAGAGCAGGGCTGGAGAACAGTTGCTGCAGCCCAGGACAGAGAAACTGGACCATCCTGTGACAGACTTACCCATACTCTGATCTTTTTTCCCAGGAGGGCAAGGAGAATACTGGTTCAGGCAAGGTTGGACAAAGGCCTTTCACTAGCATGAGACTCACATATCCAGAGTCTGTCACTTCTACCTTCCCCAAACTCCTGGTGTTGGTGTGGGCTAGTGCGTAGCGTGGCTGGCTACAGAGCAAGGATTTAAGCACAGATCCCTTGAGTTTCATTGGCTTGCTGCATGATCTTGAGCAAGAGTTGATGCTCTCTAGGCCTCAGTTTTCTCATCTGTAACAATGACAAAACACTATTTACTTTAAGGAATGGCTTGAGAAGGAGTAAATAAACTCTGTAGGGTGTCTGGCAAAGTGCCTGGCCCAGAAGTGAGAGATGCACTATGGTCCTGGCTGTGATCACTGGCTGTGAGCAGCAATTTGTAAGCACCGGTCTTTCTGGTGAGCAGGTGGGAATGGTGTGTGATCGGTAAGAACAGGAAGGGCAGAAAGCAGGGAAACGCCACTCACTCCTGACAGAGCCACAGGTCAGTGATCCTCCAGGGAAGTGTTCAGTGGCGCATCTGGCCAGGAAGCCCAGACATCCCCCTTCCATAGCTGCAGCCCCAGCCTGGCCACCTGCTCTACCACGCAATCTAACTGGCCTGTAGCTGTGGCAAGAACAACTAAGGGAGTGCCAGAGGAGGGATGGCCACTGTGCTCACAGCAGTGACCACCTCGGGAGGGCCTCAGTAGCCCTGGAATGCAGCCAGTGTGGTGTATCACTGCCATGTTTTCAGAGGTGACAAGCCGATCGCTAGGGTAGAAGACCTGATCAGGTGGAAGATACAATAACTATTGGGAGTTGGGCCTCAACTCTCCTCCCTTCCCTTGAAACTTTCCTTTTTCATCACAGCCATACTGCTATACAAGCACACATCCAAGCATACACCTGTGTACACACATGCACAGGTATATTCCCATGTGCTCATGTGAACATGCATACACTGCATACACAGGCACCTGTATACACACATAACACACGTGCATACACACACTGCATACACATGTGCATACACCCTGGTAACACATGCATACATACATATGCACACATATCCACATATACATCTACACATGTTCACATGCATGGACACACAACATGGGCACATGTATGCATAGATGTCTTAGCTACTTTTCTCCCGTTGCTGAGACAAAATACCCAACACCCAAAGTTAAGGAACAAAGGAAAGGTTTACTTAGCCTACAGTTTGTGGAAGTTTCAGTTCATACTTGGCTGGCTCAGAGGCAGAGTGGCACATGGCAGAGGGCAAACGTTCATGGCTGCAGAGCACAGCAAAACAATCAGCAAAAAGGGAGGAATGGCAGGCAAGCAGCCTCTCTCCTTCCCTTACATTGTAAACAGGCTACCCCCACCCAGGGGGCGTGTAGCTCCCCAGGGGGTGTGTAGCTCTCACACAATCTCCATGCCCTCCTCTTCCACAGGCTCAGGATGTATACAAAGTAAACACCCTGGCTTCCTGCTGACTCACTCAGCCAAACCTCTAGACTCCCCAAGGTGACAAAATGTATCAACCATAACATTCCACCCCTTGTCAACTTGGCAACCAGACACATTTCTTTAAACCAATTTCCAGACACAAAGATATGCTTATATTAGAACCATAACATTTTGCCCCCATACAAATGAAAATTAAACACTTCCAACATTTAAAGGCACAAAATAAACATTACCATTCCAAAAGGCACCAACAGGGTAATACAGAGCATTGGGACCAAAGCAAGTCCAAAATCCAGCAAGACTAACTTTGTGTCCTGTAATTCCACATCCAGCATCTGAAGCAACTTGTGGCACATTGTAAGCTCCAAAGGCCTTGCATGAGTGCACCCCGATAGTACTTCTGGTGGTTACATTCTCCACAGCTTCTCTCTTAGGCCTGTTTTGCTCCCCCTCTTGCAGCTTTCCTCAGATGATCCACGGTCCTGTCTTTTCCAAACTTCTGAGGTCTGCAGGACTCCTTTTGCTTCACACTCACAGCTTCACACACTGCCCTCTCAGGGGCACACTGCCTGGCCTCCCAGGCCTTCTGAAATCTGGGTGGAAGCCTCTTTAACCTCAGAACTCTTGCATTCTTCATGCACCTAAAGCCAGGGCCACGTGGATGGTGCCAAGGTCTGCTGCCACCTGGAGCAGTAGCTAAATGTTCCTCTCTCTTGGCCATGGGGGTCAAGCGCCTAGATCTCTGGGCACACTGAATCCAATTCTGAGGAACAAATTCTCTATGCCGCCTCCGTTCTGGAACCTGGTGTGGCTGCTGCCGCCATTCTGGAACATGGCACTCTGTGGCTTCCTTCTCAAGGCAAGGTCTCTCATCTTTACAGTTTTGAGGCTGCAAAGGGTGGAGACTTGCTGCTTCTTGTGATACCCTCATGCCATCTTTTCCATTCTCTTGTTCCTTCATAGCAATAGAGATCTCAGCCTTATCTTTGCAGTCCACAGCTTTACTGAAGCTTCCTTTCTGGCCAAAATCACATTTTAAATCATCCTATTTGCTCTTGACTATCAATATAAATCTGGCTAAAAGCCCCCAACAATAGCCATGCCACTGCCCCAACATTCGACTGCCTTGAAATTTCTTTTGCCAGATTAATCAGTTCGCTGCCGCCCTTAATCTCAGTCCTAGGCAAAGTCTCTGGACATGAGCAAAATGCAGACAAACTTTCTGCCAAGCCATAGATAGCATACATCATCTGGAGTCCAACAGTCAATGCAGTCCTTCCCAACAGAAACATCCCGAACCTGGTCTTTACTGGCAGGATTTCTATCAGCCTTCTGGTCTTCTGAGCTCTGACCAGAATCTCCCAGACAGACAGAACAATCGAAGTTGTTCTAATGCATCTCTTTCAGGCGACATCTCCAAACCTTTCCAAACTCTTCCCACAAGCCATTTCCAAAGGCTCTTGAACCACATGGTCAGATATGGTAACAGCAACGACCCCACTCCACTAGTACCAAATTCTGTCTTAGCTAATTTTCTCTCATTGCTGAGACAAAATACCCAACACCCAAAGTTAAGGAACGAAGGAAAGGTTTACTTAGCCTACAGTTTGTGGAGGTTTCAGTCCATACTTGGCTGGCTCAGAGGCAGAGTGGCACATGGCAGAGGGCAAACGTTCATGGCTGCAGAGCACAGCAAAACAATCAGCAAAAAGGGAGGAATGGCAGGCAAGCAGCCTCTCTCCTTCCCTTACATTGTAAACATGCTACCCCCACCCAGGGGGGCGTGTAGCTCCCCAGGGGGCGTGTAGCTCTCACACAATCTCCATGCCCTCCTCTTCCACAGGCTCAGGATGTATACAAAGTAAGCACCCTGGCTTCCTGCCGACTCACTCAGCCAAACCTCTAGACTCCCCAAGTTGACAAAATGTATCAGCCATAACAATAGATACTAATGCATTTATGCTTATACATACATACACATACATATATGAAGTACACACAGGCCACATGACACATGGGCATGAGGAAACGCATGCCAGCAAGTCCCAGGCCTGTGCCCACTCTCTCCAGCTCCCAGGAGTCTTTGAAACATTGAGAGACAGCTGCAGAGCAGAGATCTGAGCCCAGGCACTGTGCTGAGGATAAGGTGCCCAATGCCGTAATCAGAGCCTTCATTTCCCCAAAGGGATTGGGGCAGACAGCCCGGGCACAGGAAGAACTAGAACATCTCCCTCATGTTTCCCAATGTCTCTTTTGCCATCATGACAACTCACTGTGGGGTGGTGTGGGAACCAACCTTTCTCTCACAAGCTTTGGGATGAGTCATTTGGCAGAGAGCTTCTTGTGAAAATTACAAACGCTTTGTGTCACTTACGGGAACCCCAGTTTTCAGAAACCATGTGGAGTTCATGTTTGTTTGTTACCACTCTGCTCACCGTAGGATGAGGCGTCCCATTCTGTGTGTGTGCTGCACACATCTGCTCTGTACGCAGGCATCTAGAGTTGGTGCAGCCTGCTGGGGCCTGGAAGGCTCCTCTCATGTGCACCTCCAACCACTCTGTTGACAGCTGCAGCCCTGCCTCCCCACCACCATCCTACTAAGGTGATTGTAGGTTGGTCAGCCAAGTCCAAGAGCCAGGACCCTGCTGCAGTGTTCTGAGGGGCATGTCTATGCTTCCCTGCTGCTAAGGAAAGGCTTCATTTGGAATGGTTGGGCCATACCTTGGGAGGAAAGCTTCTTGACTTTATTCTCTATAGGTTTTAGGAGGTTGTGTTACTCACTGGGGGAAAACAATCACTACAATAAAACTGTTTTCTCCTTTGATGCCCATATCTACACTTTTTTCAAGTTTGGGTCTGTGGACATTTTTCCTGAAGACAAAAAAGTAGCTCACAATTTTTTAGTAGTAAACATCTACCCCAGTGACTGCCACACATAGGAATTCAGTCAGTTGGGAAGTATGCCTTGAGTGTGGTTCAGAGGTGAGGACAGATTGGTGACCCACACAGATGCTATTCCTGCCCTTATGAAACCTGCACTCCAGAAATGATAGAAAAAAATCATAGATGTCCTAAACCAAAACTAGACTGTAGGTGAGGTGTGAAGCATCACTTGAACTTGATGGCCTGTTTTCACTCTTACATTTTAAAATATTGTTGAGTCACTCGGTAACTTGGATTTGAGGACTGAGGCTGTTTCTCCTCAGAAAGTCCCGACTTCCTCTTCTGATTTCTCTGGCCCTCATTGGACAAAGATGTCCACCATAGGCGTGTGGCCTTGAAGACCTGGGGCTCTGGGTGCGCCTCTGCTGATGGCAGGTGTGTGCTAGGTGGCAGAAAGGACACTCCAACCTGAAAAAGTTAGATTTTCTGAAGGGTTTGTCTAGAAGAGGACAATTAAGTTAGTATAATTAAGTGACTTTTCTTTGAAGACATAGAAAACAGCTACTTAAACACAATACTTGTTTTTCTAAGCCTGGCTTCTAGCAGACATTACTTGGTGGCTCACCCATCCACCCACTGTGGAAGGCAGTGGGCAGCAAGCACTGAGCCCTGGGTAAAAGCGCCAAGTCAAGGAAGATGCGGCCTGGGCTCTGGGGAGCTCACAGTCCATGGGATCAGACGTGGGGCCACTGGGAAGTTGCCGTGCAGCCTGCATCCAGCACTGTGCTGAGCTGGGGCAGCCATCTCCACCCTCCACAAATGAGGAGTAGGGGAGTTAACTTCCCAGGGAAGAGGGAGCAAACGACACCTCCGTCTGGGTCCAGAGCCCCGAGGAGCAAACCCCAGCCAGGACCTTGTCTCGGTCCTTTTCTCTCCAGTCTTTGCTCCACTGCAGCTCCGAGGAATTTGGCCACATTATCCAGCCACCAACACACAGCTCCACCAGCCCATCTACCAAGTAAGCTGCTTAGGATTCAGTTCTGTGCAATCAGAGATTAAATTCCAAAGTCACTGACACTGAAGATGAAACAGCTAATTATACACAGTAATTGCATTTACAATCCATGCCTTTGAGTGACTGATGGAAACTTTCTTAAAGGCTCCTGAAACCCAGCATGCCGGCAGCGCCTCCGGGAAGGGGCGGTGTATTCTTAGCCCGTGGGTGTGGGCGTAGCTCTGTCTTTCACCCAGTGCCTGTCCTCACAGTTGGCCTGTGCATGTAAAAGAGTGCTTTTGTTAACCTTTATCTCTGTTTCCCAGTGAGCTGCTTGTGTCACTGAAGTGTATCCCAGAGACAGCAGCGCACAGGTGTGTGTATGTACATCTTTAAAGAAAGGAACCGAGATAGAGGAAACTGGGATGAGGAGATGGGAGAACAGGAGGATGGGAGGAGAAGGCGAAGTAACAATGTTTAAGATGCAATATGTGTATATTCCAGTTTCCCAAGGTGACTGCAATTATCACAACATATACCAAAAAATATAAATATATATCTATATAAAATAAAACACTAGAAATGAAACAAGAAGAGAAAAGGTATTCTGAAGTATTAGAAAAGGTAAGACAGTATGTATGGAGAGTTAAGATAACATGTCACATGAAGCAAGTATAGATTATGGTATGATAATGTGAATTGATAATAATTATACAATTGAGTAATAACATTACAGTATTCTGTAGCTTTAGAAGTTTCCCACAGATTTTTCAATTAATAACATGACATTTTATAACTCCTAGTGCTTTAAATATATACTTGAGACTTGGCAGTGTGCTCCCTCATTGCTTCAGTCACTGGGAATGAGACGTCTCCGGTCGTTAGACTTTGTTCAGACTCCGCCCGCTGTTAGTGATGCTCTGGGGAAGGAAGCCAGGGTGCCAGGCCCCATCACAGCGCCTTGGCTGGCGACAAAGCTCACAACACGGCTGGGTTTGGAGAACGTTCTGTGTACTTTTCTCCTAACTTGACTGCTAGTCGAGGCTCCTGGAATCATTTCACTTGGACGAAAAATGAAGGAAGTTATGTGAGATGAATCATTTCACCGTGTTTTGCTCTACAGAATCACTTCCCCCTGGATAATTAATAAAAAGATTGACAGGAAGGATGTCCCTGAAATAATTAGCAGGCAGTTTTTAGAATGGGAGCTTTTATTTTCCTCATTGTTCAGTCAAACCAAGCAGCCAGTTTTTGCCACTGGAGCATTTTTGATACAGACGGAGGTGGCCGAGAGCAATGGCACAGCTGGCTCTTGAGGAAACACAGTGTATGTGTGACTGCCGGTCCTCCCAGCCTGCCAGAGAATCTGCCGGTGACCACTGCAGAGGCCCTGCCAGCCAGGAAGGGGTCTTCTGCAGAGCTGCTTACTCCACACACTGGTTTCAGCTCTGTGTGGCTCTGTAATGAAGTGAAAATCCCAGTTTGTAGACAAATCAGCCACTCAGGCAGTGCAAATCGAATCAGCATAAGGAGTTTTTTTAAATAAAAAAGTAAAGAAATATTTCCAGGGACTCAGCTACGAATCCTAAAATCCTGTTTGGTCAGAAAACACTTAAAGCACACCTGACATTCCAGAGCCTTGAACTCTGTAAACTAACCTGAGAACAATAAACTCACATGCTCGTCAATCAAATGCCTCCCTGACTGGTAAGCCCTCTTTCTCACTAATACTTGTGCCTTTGAATCAATTTTGTTCCTTTCTGCTGTTGCTCTTTCATACTTTACTCCAGCAGAATGACATTTTCTGGCTCAGCTGTCCTGCTGATATATATTGCAACTCTACTATATATGTCTGCTAATCTGTGAATACTAAAAGTGTAAGTCTGGCACCAATTAGATGAGGGACTTCCTGTCAGCCACTCCCAAACTCTGGGCTGTCATTTTCCTGGCTGTGAGAGGGGCACCCTGGCTGTCCTATCCCAGCGTCTCTCAGTGCCTCTGTCCTGTGGTACTGGAGCTGCCAGGCTGCTCACAGACTTACTGTTAAGGCAACTGGCAGCCCGTCTCTTCTTCTGAAAATGTTACCTGTCTTCTTCTTGCCCTCGTCCCTCCTTCTCCATCTCTCCTCCAACTCACTCTAAGAGCTCATGGGTCTACACTCCAGCCCAAAAGCTGAAACCCACAGCCCACATGGCAAGGAGCCCCACGGAACGCAGCCCATCCTCTTGGTGGGGAGGTCTGAACTGCCACTCAGCCACCCTGAGCTTGACTCTGACCTCAACTCTTCGTGTTCGTCAGCTTTCCTGTTCCTGGAACAAAATATTCGACATAATTTAAAGGAGAAGGGGTCTATTTAGGCTCACAGTTTTAGAGGGTCCAGTCCATGTGTGGTTGCTCGGGGAAGGAAAGCTGCTCACGTCATGGCAGCCAGGAAGCAGTGAGAGATAGGAAAGTTCCAGAGTAAGAGACCCTGCAAAGGCCTGCCGTCAGCAAACTACCTCCTCCTCCAAGACCCCACCGCCTGAAAACAGCAGGTGAACCCACTGGTGAGCATAGGACCCCTGTCACACAATCACCTCCCAAAGGCTCTGAACATGAGCTTTCGGGGGCACATTTCAGATCTAAAGCATAACACTCAAAAAATAAAAATAAGTAAATAAGTAAATAAATCATAACACTCTACATAGAGCCTCCACCCACCCTAAGGATCCCCATTCTGGCAAAATAAGACTCCACCTTCCAAGATGAGAACTGGTCAGCAGTCCTCCACTTGCCTCAGAAGGTCTGAGACCAGAAGATATAAATACATTTCTGGCCAGATCCTTGAAAACTTATGTTTTATCTTGTAAGTTCATAGAAAGTTTGCATTCCATTCCATACGATACCAATTTGTTTTGATAAAAATATATTGTTCAAAGAAAAAAAAACTATGAATATCAGTCTACAAGCAGAGCTGAAGCCCAGAAAAATACAGTATTCAGCTCCTGACTTGGAGCATTCCAAGAGCCCTCTCTGCCTCCTCCGCCCCTGCACCCCCCAGCTCTGCCTCCTAGCGCGTTCTTCAGAGTCCGGAAAGCCTGCAGTTGTTTATGCAGCACAACAAAGGACTTACTGCCTTTCTCGGGTCGCTCAAGTGTTCCTCCCCCTCTCCCTATACAGGTGCATTTTATAGGCACTTAGTAATATGTGTTCTCTCTCTCTCTCTCTCTCTCTCTCTCTCTGTGTGTGTGTGTGTGTGTGTGTGTGTGTGTGTGTGTGGTACTGAGGATTGAATGCAAGGCCTTCTCACTGAGCTATATCCCCAGCCCTTAATAATTTTTTTTTTTTTTTTTTAAGGCAGGGTCTCTCCCGATAAGTTGCTGAACTGCCCAGCCTGGTCCTGAACTTTTGATATTCCTGCCTCAGCATCCCGGAGTGCTGGGGTTACAGGCATGGCCACCACACTTGGCTTGCATTTTCATGAGCTTTTTTAAGTCAGCAAGGTAGAGAGGGATACATATGGGGGTACCTGGGGGCACGTGAAATCCTTGGCTCCTTTCGGGGCATGCAGGTGACAGGCTGGAGCTTGATGTATGTTAGGTGCCCCTCTCAGTAATTCAGACCCATCCTAACCTGAAACCGCGGTATCCTGCTGGGCGGCTGCAGGCACACATCAACTTTTGAATATGCTGAAACGTGCTCTTTTCTGTCCATGGGGCTGTACCTCAGTGTCTCACAATGGCCGCAGCGAAGTTCTTGTTTATGACTGTCCTATCACATAGCAGACAGGAGAAAGAAGGGGGGCTGCCACCCTTCTGGCAGAGGCTGAGTCCCCAGAGCACGGTGCCAGGGAGGTACTGTTCACAGGCTCACTGGGAGGCAGCGATCCCTCCAGGGCAGAGAGCTGTGCGGGTCAGGTACAGGAGGATGGTGTGAAGTGGGCATTTCAGGTCAGAGCCCAGAGTAGCCTGCAGCTGGCCCCACACCCTTAGCACCCTGTACAGAGAGAGGGTGCTGACAAAGCACCGGGGCCTGGCACCCTTGAGCGGATTTGAGGTAACAGGACACAGTGCTGTTACTGCAGGAACACAAAGAGTCCTATTCACACCCATAAGCTCCTGGGACCCTAAATGAGGGGTCGCAGGCGCTGGTAACAGCTGCCCGAAAGAGAGCCGGGACCTCCCTCTGCACAACCACCAGGCACCAGCATGTAGCTCAGTGCTATGAGTGTGAGGGGCGTGCCTTGCACCAGACTACCCAGGGGTCGGGGTGGAGGCCTGAGTGGCAATTTTTTTTTTTTTTTTGGTCTTTTTGAATCAGGGTTTTGCTATGCACTTCAGGCTGGTCTTGAACTCACTTCGTAGCCCAGGGTGGCCTCAAACTCACAGTAATCCTCCTGCCTCAGCCTGCTAGGTGCTGAGATTACACGCCCAGCTAAGGTGGCAACTTTTTAAAAGTCTTTTTCTGTGTATTCATTTAATCAACGAATATAAACTGAGTGCCAGAATTTGCTCCCAGCAGGGGGTGAAAGTCTCCTTGGGCTCAGGGAGAGTCCAGGAAGGAGGAAGAAGTCTGGGGGTGGGAGAATGAGCCCTGGGGACCTGCAGAACCCCGCAGGATCTGGGACCAGATGGACCCAAAAGTATTTCATGGAATGAATGAATAAGTAAATGAAAAAGCAAGACCCAGAAGGCCCAGGGCTGGTGTGGAAGCAGATTCCATTGCGCTGAGGCAGAGAAACTGCAAGAAACTGCAGCACGGCCAGAGGAGAAAGCCGGCGCTCAGCATTCTGGGAGCAGCAAGGGGGCTGCCAGGGATCCTTCACCAGACACCCCACAGCCATAGGACCCAGGTCCACTCCCGCTGTCATTGTGAGTTTCTGTTTCTTTCGGTGAAAACATTCCTAACCAATATGCTCACTTTATCCCATTCCACAGTTCAGGTAGTCGCACAGGAGTAGTCCTTCTACCAGCACCCTGGGTCTCAGGAAAGGACGGAGACCCTGAGAGACAGCTGCGTCACCCACTAGGAAACCACTGTTCCTCAACTCAAATTCAGGTCTGAAGTCAGAGCCCAGGGATCTGAGCACCTCCTCTGTTCTATCCCATTTTCATTTCCTGGGGCGCCAGTAACACTGTTGTCTCACAGTTCAGGAGGCTGAGAGCTGAGACTAAGGTGCCGCAGGGCCACTCCCTCAGAAACCTCCAGAGATGACCTTCTTCCCACCTGTGCCAGTGCGGGCCAGCCTCAGCACCCCTTGGCTCCGTGTGGCAGTGCTTTGGGCCCTCTCTGACATCCCACAGCGCTCTCCTCCCAGTGTATTTCAAGTCCCTTCTTTAACAAGGACATGCCCCAGGGGCTGTGAGCCTCCCAACTCAGTGTGACCTCACCCGCCCTGATTGACCCTTCAGAGACCCACCCCCCACGGGCAAAGAGTGATCAAAACATATGGCGAATGTTTAAATTTAAACCATTTGTTACAGTAAGAGACAACATTGCCACTTAATCCTTCTCAAAATACACCCTCTCACCTTGAACACACTTATCCCATTCAAAATTTGCCACTTTTTGAAGCAGTTTTGGAAATCCTCCTTCATGAGTGTCTACATGAGGTGAGATCAAAAATCAGGTGAACGCTGCCAGCCAACACCATCTAATAGAAAGCAGACTCATTAAAACATTACAGTGCATCCTCCTCCCCTTATCCGCCAGATCTGGCGTCCTGTGACTTCTGACTCTTCCCCAAAGTCAAAATGACCATGAAATATAAAAATTTTGAATCTATTCAGGATATTAAGGCAGCCAACACAGCCCAACTAAAGACATTCATGAAAGAAGAGTTCCAGAACTGCTTCAGAAAGCAGCAAGGATAATGGGTGTGTTCGAAATGAGGGCAAGCATTTTGAGAGAGATCAATGGCAATACGTCTTTTGTAATAATTTTTTAATTTGAACATTCACCATATTTTTCAATTAGAAGTCAGATTCACAGGGCCTGGGGCTAGGACTTCAGCAGGCCACAACTTGACCCAAACATAACTCTAGAAGACGAAATCTGACTGAGAAGAGAAATGAGCTGAGAGATTAATCTGTCAGCTGATCTAGGAAACAGGAAGGAGGCACTCTCTCCCTCCCTCCCTCTCTCTCTCTCTCTCTCTCTCTCTCTCTCTCTCTCTCTCTCTCTCTCTCTCACACACACACACACACACACACACACACACTTATACAGGTGGCATGGGATAAAGGTAACAGAAAATAATGCAAATTTGAGAGGAGATAGCAGAAAGCGGGCATTCACACCTTTGATGAGTCTGCTGAACCAGAATGTAAAGAAACATAAACAACGAGGTCAGGGGAGAGGAGAGGGGAGGGGTGAAAGAGGAGCCAAGGATGGACTCAGAGCAGTCACCCCACCATGGCATGGGTGGGCACAGGGTCATTTGCGCAGAGAAGTTTCCAGGGGAGGTGCATGTTGTAAATGTTGCTCTGTTCAGATGCCTGGTCCACATTTTTTCCTCCTGTTATCTGTTAAACATCTTTGGATGATGCTAAAAGATAACTGCTTTAAGACTTATAAAGAACAAGGTTTTGGCTTGCACCTTATTCTTGGCCATTAGTGGTAAATTTTATTAAATGAACATCCTTTGGAAAGAGCTGGTGAATTTATTTATTTTTTTAGAGTGTTCAGGCTGGCCTTGAACTCACTAGGTAGCCCAGGCTGGCCTTGTAGAGAGTTAAAATTAGCCAATCCAGGGAAGGAAAAACGGGTAATCATTATCTAATTGTACTAAACATTACATGAAAACTTAGTGCATCTCTGGAAACTGCTAGCAAGCAATCATCTCCAAAATATGATTCCTGTTTGGATTTATGGAGCGGGCTAAATGTCCACCACCTTGAAGATCACCGTGGTCACTTCAGTCTCAAGAAACAACAGGAGAGCCGGTGCTCCCCCGAACTCTAGGAGGGTGAAGTAGGAGGAGATCAAGTTCCAGCCCAGCCTGAGGAACTTAGGGCCTTATAAAATCCCTCTCTCAAGATAAAAAAATAAGAAAGGCCTGAGGGTGTAGCTTAGTGCAAAGACCCTAAATTTAAACCCCAGTACTGGAAAAAAAAAAAAAGAAAGAAAACAACCAGGAAAGGTAAGACGTGAGAGTGAGGACTGTCAAGCCATCTGAGCTTGGGGGTCTATGATACTGGTTTTTTTGGGTTTTCATGTTGTGTTGTTGTGTTTTTCTTATACCTGGAGTCAAACTCAGCACCTTGTGGTTACCAGGCAGGCACTTGTGCCACTGAGCTATCTTTCCAGCCCAGGTCTATGATATTGTAGGGGGCATAATCCAGGGGCCCCAGAAATAGTGCATACGTGTTGTAACCTTTTGTGTTAGCTACTTAAAATGAAACATCTTCCCCTCCCCAAATTTCTTCTCCCTTTACCTTCCTGACACCCATACTACCATTCCCCACGTTGTCCTCCTCAGGGTACAGGCCCGGTGGCCTGCTCCCGATAGCCCAGAAGCTCTGACTTTTGAAGGCATCCGCATGATATAGCCAAAGGGAGCTGTGACCCCAGTCTTGTATCACATGTTTCCAGGCCCTACCTCCATGAATCCACCTCTGTAGTGCAGCTGGATGCAGAATGGGTTCTCACATTAGCCAGCCTGTCAGTAATTCCCATAAGCAAACTGCACCGTGAATGTTCAGAACAGCAAATCCCTGCACCAGGTGATTTCCCACACACTCAGTCCCAGGGTGGCAGGTGTATTTAGACTTCCACCATTAAGAAGAACATAAGCACACCGTGGCACTGTGGCACCGTGGCACCACTTGAGGAATTAGTGTCAGGAAGGTAAGGAGAAAAGAAATTTGCAGACAGGATGTACAGAGGAGCTTAATGCTTTTAAAACAAAGCAAAGCATTCTGTGCTGGGCCATGCCATTTGTAGGACATTTCCCTGTCCTTCCTACTCTCTCCTGGGGCAGTGCGTGTGTGCGTGCGTGTATGTGTGTGATCTATCGTGTACTCTGACATAAACACACAGTCTTTGGGGGCACACAAGAATGTGAGCCCCGGGGTTTGCGGCATCACAAGGCAGAGGTATGCGGTCCTGTAGGACCCCAAATGGCTTCCAAAATGCTACACAATGAGATGTTTCTCTACAGGGCCCCCAGCCTTCAGTATTTTACAGGAATTCCGATGCAAGCAGCTTTACACAGCCATTATTACTTAATTACCAGCGTAAATCTCTCTAGCAACTTCCATAACATCATTTGCAAATGAACATGCACACCTCCTAAATCACTCCCTCTTTTCTCTCTCCCCCACATTAGTCCCAGGCTGGGATTTGCCGACTCCCAGATTTTCCCATGTGGTCCTGGCCTGGACAATGGTTGTCTCCTGCTCTGCCTGGACAATGGTTGTCTCCTGCTCCCTCAAGCCTGCAGGTCCTGCTGGGCCTGGGCATGCACGCACACACGCACAGACACAGACACAGACACAGACAAACACACACACACACACACACACACACACACTCTCTCTCTCTCTCTCTCTCTCTCTCTCTCTCTCTCTCTCTTTCTCTTCCTCTCTCTCTCTCTCTCACAAACATACTGGTAGGCCAGATGCTGACTGGGTTGTTTGAAAAGTTCAAGAGCACAGTGAAGTCCTTACTGATCTGATGCCTGGTTTCTATTATGCACCTGGCTTTGGCTTTCCTGGCCAAGTTCCCAAAGAGCCAGTGGGATCAGGGACAGCTAGAGGACAAGGACAAGGGGCACGGCACAAACAGGATGTAGGGCAGGGCCTCAGGTCTGGCTACGTACTGAGTTGCTAGTCCTGTCGCCCCCCGAAGGCCCTCTGCAGTGTGGTGGGAGGCAGACTGAACAGCGTTCCTGGCCATTTCCCTGCTGGCTCTTCTCCAGTTTTCCCCCTTAGTGCTGCTAAGAGACAAACTGAGTCTGAGCTAATTACTTTGGGTCCTCTATGGCCTTTCACAGGCTTAAAATAATATACACCAATCTCATTTCTTACAGAATAGATTAACAATATCTACTGTATTTATGTTAAGGCCTCTGTCTGAATTCTGAAATGTTGCTCTTCTTTGTAGCTTGCAGCTCACAGAAAACACTCTAAGAGGCCCGCACGCTACTTAGAGGGTTCATCGAATGCCCTCCCAGCCCCTTCAGACTTCACAAGGTTCCTTGAGCCAGGGAAATGCTTGGGTAAGGGAAAACAAACCCAGTCTCCAAAGTCAAACACACCTGTCCTAATATGCACATTTGCTGTGTGTCTTTGGGCTCACTGCTTACCCTCTCTGAGCCTAGCTAGGTTCTTCACCTGAAAACCTGGGCCAATGCTGACTGCCAAGTTGCTTCCATGAGTACTGAGTGAAAAACTACTTACATACATAGGAAGTGACAAAGCACCTTGAATTCTAAGTTCTCTTTTATTTTTTTAAAATCCAGACAAGCCTCTGATGGGTCAAGAATGTAAATGATAAATTTGAATGTTGCTCTTTCTGCCTGCATTTTCGGGATCATACTTCAAAGAGAAAAAGAAGGAAATAAATACTGTCAGAGGCCCTGTTAAAAGCATCAGCACCCACTGAAATGCACTTTCCCCTCAAAAACTAGCTAATTAATTATTCATCGCTGTTGGAACAGGAAATAAGAACAGGGCTCATTGCTTAAATCTGGACTTGATGTTGGCCATGTCCTGGTGTCTCGGCGGCGAGGGTGGAGGGGTGGGGGGGGGTGCACACTGCTGGCCGCAGGCAATGCCCCGGGGTGACCATGTGCTCCTTTCTCCACACCGCACTGCATTTCTGGCAGATTACTTCACGGCATGGGTGGCCCGAGTCTCTGGCCTCCCGCCTCCCGGCTCCTTCCAGCGCTCTGGGCAAGCAATAACCACTCCAAAAGCAAGACTTTCTTTCATGCCCCAGTGGCCTAAGCAACTCATTAACTCTCCAGGGCCGAGGTTTGAAATTACTTAAAAATCTCACATCCCACTGAGCCAGCGCCGAGCGCCGGAGGAAAAGTGTCCGCCAGGAACGCGGCAGTCATGACAAACAGGCCTGAGATGGCCCCGACCCCACGTGCGCGCACACGACTGCTCCCAGACGCACCGGCCCCGCGCCTGCGAGGACGAGCGGCTCCGGTGGGACTGCAGGGCGTGCAGGGCGTGCAGGGCTGCGGACGTGGCGCCAGGAGGGCGGCGAGCAAAGCACTGCTGCGCAGTGTCACCGGCGTCTCCAAAAATGCGCTTTCTCGGGCGCGGACGCCCGGGTGGGTGCTGGGCCCGACTCGCCGCGGCGACACCTTTCCTGAGCCCCGCCCCGCGCCCCTGCACTGCGGGTTCCGCGCGCCATCCGGTGGCCGCGAGCTGCCATTGCAGCGCATCCGGGCTTCCACCGTGGAAGAAGTCAGAGAAGGAGCCCACGGTGGGCATCTAAATCCTGTTGGAAAAGATGGCAGAGCCCTAAAGGAAGACACTGAGCACCGCCAGAGGCTCTGAATTCCGTTATTTATTCTATGGCTGAATACCTGCCGCCTCGGGTTCTCCTAAACAGGGACAGTTGTTCGTCCCTCCACACCAGCCTTCCCATGACAGCTCTCTCCAGTCCCCATCCCAGTCGTGACCTGAGGACCCTGGACCCCTGAGCGCAGGCGTCTCGCAGCCCCTGCCTGGAGCGCACCTGTGTTCTCTCCTCCAGCCTTCCCAGGGCTGGGTCCTCGGAATATCCGCTTCGTCGTCTTTCCTACCAGCGTTCCAGGGTGTGTTCTAAGCTTACTGTTTTATTCAACACTGCATCTTTAAAAAGGGACTTAAAGTTTGCAGAATTCAGGTCAAAGTAGATCTATTTGCAGCACATCTCAAAAGCTTCTGACACATAGAGGGTATCGTGAGTTTCTAAGAAGGAATGTTGTTCCACTATCATTTCTAAGCTACCTGACATTAAACCTTTCCCCCATCTCCACCTTTGAAGTGCAGCTTGAAGATCCTGCACTCGCTAAAACAACGTTAGCGAGATTGGTCTCCCCTACTCAACTGACCCGTGCTTGCAGAGCTGTCTTCCCAAAACTAGACAGCATCATATTTTGGTCTTTGGAGACTGCTGGAACAAACTACTAGCCAGAGTGCTTTACACAGCAGAAGTGCATTTAAGGTCAAGGTGTTCTTAGATTGGGTCATCTGAGGCCTCTCTTCTTGGCTCCTAGCCAAGTCTTTACTGGTCTTCCCTCTGTGACTGTGCCCTGATCGTCCCTTCTGAGGACACCAGTCCTGCTGGGTTTGGGCCTAATCACTTCATTTCACTTTAATCATGTTTGTAAGGCCCTACAGCGGACCACAGCTGTCCTCTGAAGTAGAAGTTAGGGCTTCAGCAGACAAATGTGAGGGAAATACAGTTCAGCCCAGCCCAACTCGCCCTATCTTTGGATTTGCTAGTGCTTCATTGGAAAACTACCCATTGTTTAGAGCAGGGCAGGCAAACCAGCAGGTGAGATGCAGCCTGGCACCTGTGTTTGTAAATAAAGTTTTATTGGCATAGCTACACATATTCCTTCACATATTGTCTGTAGTTGATTTTACATTCAGTGGCAGAATTAGAAAGTGGTAATAAAAGCCACAGGACCTGCAAAGCTGGAGTTACCAAATGGCTCCTGATGGAAAATGTTATGGGCCCCTTGTCGAGGGCAACTTTTCAGGGTTATCTAGTTGGGACCCTATAGGGGCTCTGTACCTGTCACTGGCTTTCAGCCATGTCACCATAGAGATGGTAGAAGCTGTGCCAAGTAACCTTGGCCCACAGACAAGACCAGTTTCGCCTCAACTTGCTCATTCTGTCCAATGGCCCCCACCAATAAAGTCCTCTTTCTTAGGTAGTTTTAAACTGATTACAACAGTTTAGATGCCCTCATTAATAATGAGAATTTTAGACCTGTGTAAGAGTCATAACTTTACCTCACTTTGAAAATTACCCTTCCACGTATTAATGTTAGATTTCTTAATAAGTGTGATAATGGCACTGAAATTATGAAGAACACAATATTTTTTCTTTTAGAAAATACATCCGGAAACACAGCATCATGATGCCAGTTTCCTCTCCAGCAGTTCAGCAAACGTGAATATACAGGTGTGTCCGTGTTTGTTGTCCACATACTCACACGAACACCATGGCTTGGGGGACAGACAGGAGGAGGAGGGGAAGAGTAAAATATGAACAACTAGAAAATCCAGGTGAAGCCTCTGAGGCATCACTGAGCGGTACACTCACTCAGCCTTTCTGTAGGTTTGACAATTTTCAAACTAAAAACTTGTGTCGTGGTCCCAGCTGGGCACACAGCTGCTGTACATCCTGGATATTTCTTCAGTACTTAAGAGAGGACCAGTTGCAGATGTTTGCTAGTCCTTTGACTTTCCTAGTGGGTACTACAGATAGTGAACAAAGCATTGATGTTTCTTCTGTGAAGCGTCTCTGTTTCTCCTAGAGGCACTGTTTTTCTGGTGCTGAGCCTGGGGCCTTGCACATGCTAGGGGAGCGTTCTATTGCTGAGCTACAGCTCATCCCTTTTTCTAGAGTTCTTAATGGTACTAAATGAACAAGGCGTTAGGGTGGAATTTTTTTTTCAGCTATATATCTCACAATTCCAAAGAATTATCTTTAGAAAAGGTAAATCGCACTAGGAGTGGTGGTGCCTCCCTGTAATCCCAGCACCATGGGAGGCTGGGACAGGAAGATATCACCTTTAAGCCCAGCCTAGGCAAATTCAGTGACTTAGCAAGACTTTGTCTCAAAATAAAAAATTACAAAGGCTAGGGATGTGACTCATTGCAAAGGCCATGTGTTCACTCTCCAGCAGCAAACAAAAAACAAACAAATCTATCTCTTGAGATAAACCCTGCATTTGAGAACTGCAGAGGCTGCTCATTTTTAAGTTGCATTTCGTATTATGTTTAGGATGGGGACCAGGGTTCATACCCCTCAGTTCCTGCAGGCTTTTCCATACCCTCCCCCAGCTTCACATCATGGTCTTCACAGTCAGGGCCCCAGGAGCTGTTACTTGACTGCCCCGGAGCTGGGGCTGGAGGATGGGGCACTGGGCACACTGGAGCTGTGCCAGCTGGGAACCACAGCAGGAGGAAGCGAGTTAACTTGAACGCTGTGCGACATTTAGCATCAAGGTTTGGGATTGAAATGTTCTGCCTGAGGGAAGCAGAAAAAATGAGTTTTTACAGAGTGCTGCCTGTTTCTAAAGCTAAAGGACACACTAAAAATAGCTGCAGGGACTGAGCTACCCAGGGGCCTCTCAGGCTGCCCCACGGGAGCTCCTGCCAGAGAATCTGTCTTTCAAAGATGCTGCTGCTGCCTCCCAGGCTGGCAGCCAGCCAGGAAGTCAGGCTCAGGGTGGGAAGAGATACTTCTCAGGGTGGGTCCCTGGGAGGCAAACCTGGGCACAGTGCGCGCTCAGAGGGCGGACAGCCAAGGACCGCCACCGCCACCAGGACTAAGCCAAAGCACGGAGTCTGTGCCTCCTCTCCCGAAGACTCCTTCTCGTCTGGGCCGCTCCAGCCCCATCTCCAGCTCCCCATAGGATTCATCTTCCCCTGAGAGGCCTGGGCAGCCCTACTGTACCCCGGTTCGGTTCAGGGCATTCTATTCTTCATTCTTTTGAAAGATACATGTGTTACAATTCAACTGCATTGTATCTTTTAATATTTTAAAATACTAGAGATTGAGCACAGGCCCTCCCACATGCTAGACAAATACTACCAGGAAGCTATATCCTCAGCCCTTAATTTTTTTTTACAATACTGAGGATTAACCCAAGGCCTTTGCACTGAGCTACATCCTCATCCCCTTTTTTATTTTTATTTTGAGACAGACTTTTGCTAAATCTAAATTTCCCAGGCTGAACTCAAATTTGGCAATCTCCTGCCTTCCGCAGTGCTCGTATTATTACAGGCATGTGCCCCTACACCCAGTTTAATTTTTAACACAGCAAATAATCAACCAATTAACCCAACAAGCAAACAACCAAACAAAAACTTGAGTGGCTCGTCTTTTATTTATCTAAACCCTTTACCCGGTGCTATTACGTAATTCCCTCTAACAACATCAGCCCCCTCTTTTTTGTCTTCTCCACTAATACCCACTCCTGGCAACGCTGCTGGGAGCGGAGTCTTCCTATGTCGTTGCGGGGGCAGAAACTATGTCATATCTGTGTTCCTAAACCCCCATTATGATTGGCAGCGCCATTCCCAGTATAGGAGATCAAGAAATAGCCTTTGAAAACTCGGCGTGATGGCGAACACCTGTAACCCCAGCAAGTTTGAGGCCAGCCTGGACGTGTAGCAAGATCCTGCCTAAAGAAAAGCAAAAGAAACAGCCCGTGTGTGTGTGTGTGTGTGTGTGTGTGTGTGTGTGTTCCAAGGAATGGAAAGCAGGGACTCAGACAGGTGTCTGCACACATTGTTCACAGCATTGTCCTCACAGCATTGTCCTCACGTGTTCGATGACAGAAGAATGCATTAGGGTAATTTAGTGAATGCGCACAGGGAAATATTGCTTGGCCTGAAGAGGAAGAAAATTCTCACACCTGCTACACCGTGCATGACTTTTAAGGACTATGTCAGTCAGCTGTCTGTCACTGTGACCAAATATCGGCTTTACATCGACTTTAGGGAGGGGAGATTCATTTAGGCTCGGGCCTTGAGAGCTTCCCGCCTGGGGTCCGCAGGCTCCACGGCCTCCAGCCTGCACCGAGGCAGAAGCTTGGGAAGAGAGGGCGGGAGGAGGCTGCGCACGCGCGGCAGCCAGAACGCGAGGCGCGGCGGGGAGGGGCCGGACGGACCTCGCGCCTGCGCACCTCAGCCCGCGCCCCCAGCGGAGGCGGAGGAATCCGTTGGAGTTCAGAAAGCCCCACCTCTGAAAACGCAAGCCTTCGTGGAATTTTTGATCTAAATCATAACAAGGACTTTATAACAAGAAAGATAAGCCAATCACAATAGGACACATCTTCTGTGATTCCACTTAAATAAGAACCAAGTTCACAGACACAGAAACTGCCCTCAGACCTGGGGTGTGGTGGAGAGGCAGTGTCTCAAGAGCCCGGGCTTAGGACTTGCCGGGCAGTGACGCACAGAATGAACGTGCTCAATGCCACTGAGCTGAACGCTGCAACATTGGTAAGATGGTAAGTTTGAGGTTATGTGCATTCCGCCTACAACTCAAATCATTCTGCATCCTGCCCTCAACCCAAGCCACCTTATTTGGGTCAAGTCTAAAAGCCATAGCATAAGCCAGGTGGGTGATGCACACCTGTAATCCCAGCAGTCTGGGAGGCTGAGGCAGGAGGATCTCAAGTTCAAGCCCAGCGTGGGCAATTTAGTGACTTAGTAAGGTCCTGCCCTACCCTCAAATTAAAAAGGGACTGGTGATGCAGATGCAATGGTCCTGGGGTTCAACCCTCAGTACCACCCAAACACTGCATATATACATACATAAAATCCATGGAATAAAGGCTGTCAGAAATCATTAAATGTCTACAAAATTACTTGGACTGTGCTACATGATGGAATGTTTGTGTTGCTCTAAGCTGATGAGATAGCAGGTTGCATCGTGGGGAGCCCTGAGGGTGAGCCCTTCAGGAAAGACCTGAGGGAGTGCCTGTCTCTTCCACCCCGGAAGACACAGCAAAAAGCTGACAGGAAACACACCCTGGCCTGACATGCTCTGCTTTGCTGTGGGTCTCCTCATATCCCAAACCCCCAGAGGTAAAGTTCTGCTGTCTTAAGCCGCCCAGGCTAAAACAAGAAGCTGCCTGAGTGACTGCCCCACCTCTGAGCCTGGCACTGGCAGCCCACAGGCCTGAACTCACACTGTCCCCATGGTGAGGAGACAGCCCTACTTCAGGGCTGTGATGGGTGCCGAGACCCCAGGCAACACGAAGTGATTGGAGCGTAGCCACTGGGTAAAAGGCGGGTTACAGCTGTCAGCAAGGAGCCTCGTTCCTCAGGGGTGGCCTCAGTATTTACCAGGAACCAAGAGCAGGTGCTCAGCGTGTGCCACCGAGCACAGGGATGTTAAGATTTTCCATAAGGTCAGCTCTAGGCCTGAGAAAACATTGCCCACAGCATGCTAATTTGGGGCCGGTTTACGGATACACAGATTTTCACACTAGATGCAAACCAGACCAAGGGCTGCTGCTTTCATGTCCTGGCTTTGTTTGTGAGAACTGTCCCATCCCCAACCCCCCCAGAAGCCCTTGTGGGACGAAGGTCACTGTGTCTACCACCCACTCAAGCCAGCTGGGTCTCAGAAATGTTTCCTCTTCCTCCCACCCTCTCTTCCTCCCTCCCTCCCTCACTCTCTCCTTGCCTCTCTCCTTTCCTCTCTGCCTGTCTCCTCCCCCGTGAGGTTTGTGGCCAGTCTCTATCACATGTCACCAGAGGGTCCTGTGCCCGCAGGTGTGTGGTCCACTGAGGCCCGGCTGCAGTTTCATGCCGCACCGAGCACCGCCCCGCAGCCTCTGGAACCACAGGCCCAGTGAAACTGCCCTTAGCAGTGGCCCAGCCTGTGGTATACACATGCAGCAGCACAAAATGGACTCCGTATCTCCTATGATTAAACATTTTTTTCTAATAGTTTTTGTGAGTCTTTTACAAATGGCCTAATTTTGCTTTAAACAAAAGACTTTCATTATGCTGATAATGTGTTATCACAAATTAAAGTCTCCAGCCCTCCTCCATGCTTCCAAAACACCAGCATGGAAGCCTATGAGTAGTTTTACTGATAGTGGTACCATTTGCAGTTTTTTAGGGAAAGGAAGTTTTTCCCATGCCTGAGCAAGAGACGGTCAGTGAAACTGCGGAGCCTGCTCTATACTACCACTTCCTTATAAGCATCTGAACCTTGTCTCGGTCAGGAGCTTATAAATCGTAACCCAGGGAAAAGTTATTGGAGTTCTCGTGAGTAGATTCCAATCTACCGCTTCCAAAGCAAGAAAAGAGAGACAGAGACATGTCTGAAGTTGTGGGGAGCCAAGGGGGTCCTAAGTTCAATCTAAACAAATGCTGACTGGAGCAAACCCGGTTATCATAGTTCACGAAGAGGGGCGTGGCTCAGAGCTGACTGAGAATGGTGGAACTACCTGAAGACTCTGAGCGGGGCTACAACGGCACCTCTGCAATGTGCACAGAGAGGTACGCAAGAGGATTCCAGGAACAGGTAGCCTCTAAGTTTGGAGGAAATATCTTGTGTTTTGGGCTGGCTGCTTCAGCTCTGATGCTGGCCTTATTTGTCCAGGGACATCACATCACTGCCTCTTTCTGGAAGCTCCATCCCAGAGGACAGCCGGAGTCTCTCAGCCTAGCTCAGGCTTAGTAGGAGGGAGCTGTGTGCAGGACTGCACACAGACCTGTCGCTTACTTCAAAGACAGATCAGCTCCTGGGCTAGCCCTGTTTGCATTTGCGTTGCTTCAAGCCAGTGGAGGGGGTTGGGCATCTCCCTGGCCAGCTCCGTGAGTGTCAGCACACACAGAAGTAGTGCAAAGGTGAACCCAAGTGGAGGCAAACTGTCTTCTTCCAGGAGGAGACGTCTTGGTGTCCTCCACACTTTCCCTCAGGGAAGAAGGTAAAATAGTCACATGGAATTCAGGAGGCTTTGCAGTACCATACCTGTAATTCCAGCTACTCAGGAGGCTGAGGCAGGAGGATCACAAGTTCAAGCTTAGTCTGGGTAACTAGAAACTCTTTCTCAAACTAAAAATAAATGAAAAAGGCTGAGAATGTTGCTCAGCAGTAAGGCACCCCTGGGTTTCATCCCTACTTGGGGGAAGGGCTTCCTTTACATCAGTAAATGTTTCCAGTTGACAATGGGAATGCGTGACACCAGTTAGTGCATTTGCTAATAGCCATTTCCTTTCTGTGATTTTAGCTGTGTTCTGCTAAGAGGAAAATCTCCTTGTCGCCCCACCTACTCATGCCCAATTACATTACTGACCATCAATTCACAGCCCTTCAGAGATTATTGGCTATTTCTTAAAACACTGACTAAAATTCTGCAGACAGTGTAGCTGAGCCCACTGGTCAGGACAGTGCTTTCAGAAGCTCAGCGTCAACCCACTGTGGGGGTCTCGTTCTCCACTGCCTTCTGAGGGTGCCCGCAGGAAAAGCAGATGGATCAGAGAGCCCCAGAGTTTCCCTGCAGGAAACCGGTATATGTTGGAGCCCTTGGCTCTCAGTATGCAGGACAGTCGATGTGTTCAAAGTGAGGGGCGTATGCTGAGGGGGATTAATGGCAGTGTGTTTTTTACTGTAATAATTTTTTTGTACCAGGAATCAAACTCAGGACCTTGCACTTGCCAGGCAGGTGCCATGTCGCTGAGCGACATCCCCAGCCCTGTAATACATTTTTTAAGTTAAATAATCACCATATACTTTGAGTACCCCCTTGTAATTCTAAACCTTTGGTCTAGGGTTTAATTAAATCAGATTAACTTCTGCTTACCTAAAATATAGATTTCTCAAAATAAATACATAAAAGACAGATTTCTGGGCCCACCTCTGCCTTTTTGCCTCAGAAACTCTGCGATGGGGCCCTGTTATCTGCCCTTAAACAGCTCTTCCCAGTGCCTGGTCACCAGTGACCCATGTTCCTGAGGTCGGGGAGAGGTCTCCGACACACCATACTCCTCCACGTCAAAGTGCTCGTGTCCAGACGCTCAGAGAAACACAAAAGAGCTGAACAGTGTTTGCAGGGACATTTATACATACCTTTCCTATAGTCGAGTTACTCTCTGTCCTTTCCAGAAAAAAAGTTGGCACGTAGAAAGGTGTAAATAAGACAAGCCTAGGAAAGGAAAGACCCCAAGCAGAAACAATACCCTTTGCCCTGGGAATGATGGCGCCCTCAAAGCCAGGAGAGGGTATGAGGGTCATCACTCAGTTTCCCAGGTGCTGGGCACCTGCCAATTGGGATCTTCCCAGAAACGTTACCAAGAATAGAGCCAGGAGAGGCAGGAACGGTCCACAGCACGCTCACCTGGGCAGACGTGCTTCCTCCTCCAGCTGGCAGCCCTGGGGAAGGACTGAGTGTGAAGCCTTTGGCTCTGGGAAGAAAATCTCAGCAAACCTTTTAGAGGCAGAAGACATAGCAAGAGGGGCTTCCATGAGAGCTCTGCTTTCTCCTTGGGTGATGGAGCTTTTGCAGGGCCCCATGGGGATGTTGGTTGGTCCCATCCTTTCCTTCCCATGGAAGAAAAGTCCAGGGAGAGTGGATGAGAGACACAAGACTGAACCTGGGCGCTCTGGGCCCTTGGTTTCTGGCTAACCTCCAGCGGCAGGGAATTTAGGAGTTAGCCTTGAGTTTAGCCGCCCCTGTCCAGGGGAACCCCGTGAAACACATCACTGCGCTAGCCCAAGTCCTGGATGCGCTGACAGTTTCCATCAGACTGCAAAGGAAGGAAAGCAGGCCACGTGGTAACTCCGCGGGGACGTGAGACAGAGACTCAGCTCAGACGGGACAAAAGCGTGAAGATTGTTCCAGAAAGGAAAAAAGTGAGAGGAGCAAGAAAGGCTAGAGCTGGAGAGAAAAATCAGAGGCAGGCGCCGGCTTCTACTGGGCCTTCCAGTCACAGGGGAGTTTTATCAGAGGTGTTGGGCCTCTCTAGTCCCGATGGGTTAAGGTTCTGTGACTAAGCCTTTCCCCTCACCTTGGCGGCCAGAAAACTGCCTTGTGTTAAATGAGAGCAGTTTTGCGTAGCCTACGTTTCCTTCTCCCCACCTAATTAGACGTCCTTTCTAGAAGCACATAGGAAGAGCAGGCATCTGTGATTTTCTGATTCCACCTATTCCCTCTTTTGATAAGTAGACACCAGCTTCCCTGCAGGAGTGTACTGTTCCCACTGCTAGCCATGTCCCTGGGAGAGATTCCACCAGCATCTGAGCGGGGAGGCCGGAGCCGAGCACACACGTTCCTCCTCCTACAGTGCTTCGCTTTTACTGCAAACGTGAGTCAGGCAAGCCAAGAGCAGTGAAGAATGCCTGTACTCCCAGCACTCTGGGGGTCTGAGGGACTGTTATGGTTGATATATTGTGTCAACTTGGGGAGTCTGGAGGTTTGGCTCAGTGACTCAGCAGGAAGCCAGGGTGCTTACTTTGTACACATCCTGAGCCTATGGAAGAGGAGGCCCGGGAGATTGTGTGAGAGGTTCACGACCCCTGGGTGGGGGTAGGCTGTTTACAATGTAAGGGAAGAAAAGAGGCTGCTTCCCTGCCATTCCACTTTTGCTGGTTGTTTGCTGCCATGAACGTTTGCCCTTTGCCATGTGCCACTCTGCCTCAAAACCAGCCAAGTATGGACTGAAATCTCCACAAACTGTAAGCTAAATAAACCTTTCCTTCCTTCATTTTGGGCACTGGATATTTTGTCTCAGCAACGAGAAAAAAGTAACCAAGACAGGGAGGCACGTGCCTGAGCACACAGCCAGGTTGAGAGGGAGGTGTGTGGGATGCAGAGGAAGAGAGAAACCAGGCCTGAGTTTGTGGCTTGAGCCCCTGACCCCAAATACCTGAGGCCCACCCTGCTGTCCACCCGCAAGGCCCCTTCTCTCCAAAGCTTAACGGGAGCTTGTTTTAGTCCCAGCAGCACACGCCGGAGCGAACAGGAGCCCAGCTTGCTTGAGAGTAGGATGTGGTGATGGGAAAATGCAGCAAAGTACAAGTTAGGGGAAAATCCCCCTCTGGTCCCAACACCAAGAGATGATGGTAAGTGGACTCACCCATTTGGGTTCCCCAAAATTACTCTGAAGACAAGGGAAAAAGCCCATCCACAAGCACCTTCCAGCTCACCAGACAGCTTTCCAGGTTCCCTATTGAGGCTGCAGCCAGGTATGTCCTTCCCTTCTGCCTGGCCAGAAGCAGGCTCTTTCCTGGCTTTGCTTTGAGGATGGGTTTTCTCCTGCACACTCAAAGCAAGAAATCTATACGTGAGGATACTGTGTCCTGTGCTGTCAGTGTTGGGAGATCGGGGGTGCAGGATGGCTGGAGGATCAAAAAATAAAGGTAAGAGAGGAAAGCTGAGGTCAAGTGGAGTCCTCTCTCTCTTGATAGGAAAGAACTGCCCAAGAACTGTAGAGCTTTTGTTTATACACTCAGGAGGGTGATATCAATTTCAACATCTCTGCCTAGCAACCAGTTTGCAAGCTAGAACAGCTTGTCTACTTGGCTGGAGGAGCTCTCCCCTGTTCTCAAGCGGACTTTGTCTTAGCCGGTGTGATTGATTTCCAGCTTCATCTGCTCCTGTGTGAGGAGACACCACAGGCAACTCTCCTGGACCAGCTGAGCTGACTGGGAGCTGCGTGATTCAGCAGCCAGGGGCATTCAAGGCACCAGCATCTTTTAGAAGCCCCTGCAAGACCCACACAGAGCCCATTGCATGGCCACCAGGTGCGGGCCCTCAGCAGCCAGCAGTGCATTAGGGGCAGGGCTTACCATGTCCTCTCGAGCCCACAGTGTACATCTGATGTTTTCCAGGGATGAACATTTAAAGACACAGCATCACAAACACCAGCCTGCATATCACCCCCACTCCACAGCTGTTAATATATTGCCTCGTTTGCTTCTGTATTCCATTTTGTGTTGAATATTTAAAAGTAAACTGTATACATTATGATCCTAACAAATTAAATATTACCTTAAAATTAAATTTCATATAGTTATATAAAAATAAATTGTAATTACGTATTTAAGTAACTAGCACAATATAATTTTCAGCATGCTTTAATGACCCGGTTTCTATTTGAATTTACCCAAATACTTCACAAATGCCTTTTGATAGTAGTTTGTTCAAATAACCAAGGACTGCACAACGCATTTGATGCTATTTATTTATTTTTCTGTGGTGCTAAGGGTTGAACCCAGGGCCTTTTCGCTGAACTACATATCTGCTCTTTTTTTTTTATTTTTTTTTTAATTTTTGAGCTAGGGTCTCGTTAAGTGGCTTAGATTACCCAGGCTAGGCTCAAATTTCTAATCCTCCTGCCCCAGTTTCCCGGAGTACTGGAATTACAGAAGTGCACTACCACACCATGCTCTGTTTTACATTTCTTTACATCCAAGATGTTCCCCTCTCTTCTCCACTCCCACTCCCTTTTAACATATTGATTAGTTGAAAGACATTCACTGGCCCAGGATATCCTGCTTTCTAGATGTCTGAAGGCTGCTTCTTTTTTATTTCATGCTCAAATGAGATATCTAAGGACAATATAGGACAATAGTTACCACTTATCTGGTTATTAAAAACTTACTAGACTGGGCATGGTGGTGCATGCCTGTAATCCCAGGACTGGGGAGGCTGAGGTAGGAGAATTGCAATGAGTATGTGGCCAGCCTCAGCTACATAGTAAGATCAAGGCCAAACTGAGCCATTCTCAAACAAACAAACAAACAAACAAACAAACAAACACCTACTAACCACCAATGGCTTCATCCATTCATTTGTGTGCTGATATTTTTTGAGAACAAAAGAAGACATAGTACAATGAACCAAAACCAGAAGAAAAACAAACCATCCTCATGGAACATATTTTTATGGAAGAAACAGACATTAAGTAGAAAAATAAATAGAAAGTATACCACACATCACATGGCCTCTGGAGCAAAATGGAGTGCAGTAGGCCCAGACTGGTCATGGATGTGGGTTTTGAGCATTTGAGAAATAGCTGTATTCTAGGTGTGGAGGGGAGGACAGGACTTCCCTACAGACCCGATGTGGGGAGTGAAAGAGAAAAGTGGGGTTGGGGGCGCCAAGATTTGTAGTCTGGGTGTCTGCAAGGATAAAGGAACCATGACTTAGAATGGGGCTGACCCCAGGAGAGGACAGTGGAGAGAGGACACTGGCCACTGACACCTATACAGCCAAGTGCAGATGCAGGGAAGGGGCTGGAGTCCAGAGCGACATCAGATGCAACTGGGAGTCACTAGAACAATAGCATTTTGCACCCTGAAGCTGGATGACATCCCTCCAGTCAGCATCTGGGAGTGACCTCCAAGGCTCAGCCGTAGCAATCGGGCAGTGCTGGAGCAGGCCGCGGACATGAGAGCGAGGTGTCCTCCCTGTGCAGAGGGGCATGGTTCGTAAGTGCTGCCCGGGCTATGTATGTCAGTCTCCCGTGGTGTGAGTCCACGCTGAAAGGCTGAAGATGCTGGCGTCCGATGTCCACAGGTGTGGCAGCAGCAGAAGACACTCCTTATGCAGACCGGAGCTTTACAAATGCAGAAAGGTTTTTTCCTTCCCCTTTCTTTCCCTGTGCCCCACAAGTCTATTGGTTCATGCACCCATATCACGGTGGGTCTGCCTCCCCATTTGCTGGCCTGCATGCCAGTCATCTCTGGAACCATCCACAGACACCCCCAGAAGTGTGGTTTTCTAACCTGCTCGGTATTTCCATCATGTTGACAAGATTAGCTATCATAGGCTATGCATAAAAGCCAGGGTCAGGAGGTGTGGGACTCAAGAAGGAGCCAGGAAGCAAAGGGGGGGAGGCCCTCCATGGTAAGAGCAGAAAGGCACCAGCTATGGGCACAGACACAGGAGTTACTTTGAACTCAACCATGAGGAGACACTGCCATCCACTTTGGAAACCTGGAAACTGGGCATCAAAGCTGAGTTCCTGAGTAAGTAGCAGATCTGGCACTCAGGAATGGGTCTGTCTGATCCTAAATGCTAGGTTCGTTCCACCTACAACATAGCCTTCTGTCTCTTGCAGGACAACTATACAAAACTAGGAAGTTAAGAAGTTAAGAAAACCCTTGACCACATCCTGTTCTTTGCTTTTAATAGGAACAGCATATCTGTTGCTTTGAATCACTCTGAAGATTATCCACCTGTGCTTACTGCTCTCCTTGGCTGTAAGCTGGCCGTCCTTACAGCTATTCTGAATTACATTCTCTCGTGTTTGTTGCATATAGATCTAAGACACGGGGCATTTTCTGGGATGAACTCGGTTCTCCCTAAACAACTGCTGGAGCAATTTTGGGTTATGATCATTGTATCTCTCCTCCACAGTCCTGCGGAGCCGGCATCGCGCGCATGCCGCCACCAGAGGGCGCCAAGCGCGAGGAATCCGCGCCTTCTCTCACACTTGGCGACTCTTATGGGCAGCCGGGGGATAGGACAGCAGATGCACAGCCTTGCCAATGCAATGAAGATGGGATCTTGGTAGATGGGAAGAATATATTTTTTAATAAAAATATCGGTACTGTACATATTTTGCATATTTCTCCTCCTCCAAAACCAAAAAAATAAAATAAAATCTGCTGAGGCAAGATTGTAAATTTGAGCCCAGTCAGAGAATTTAGAGACTTAGGGAGATCCTGTCTCAAAAAAAAAAAAAAAAGTGGAGGCAGGTAGGGATGCTGAGGGTGTAGCCCAGTGCCAAGGCCACTTCAATCCCCACTATGCCCAACGTGGTCTTCACATTAAACCAACGGGCAGAAGAAGCACCGCTTCTTTACTTGGTGAGTGTCTCCTTTGCGGCAGCACCTCCCCAGTGCTTTTCAGCAGGGAATGAAAGAAGAATGTTAGGGCTGGGGATATAGCTCAGTGGAATAAGCGCCTGCCTAGCAGGGTCCTGAGTTCAATCCCCAGTACCGCCAAAAAAAAAAAAAAAAAAAAAGAAGAATGTTAAATCCTAACTATTTCACTTGCTATCTATCTTCTTATTTTTGGTGCTGGGGCTGGAACCGTGGTCATCATGCACCCGAAGCACCTTGCCAGAGTTATACCCTCAGGACCCATGATAAACTACTTCCACAAGTCAGTGAAGACCAGTAACACCACTGCTTTGGGACTGACATCTGCCATATGGCTTGGAAGCTCCCTAGAACCTGACTTACCATATGCCTCTGAGGATGGCCTAATTCACTGTTGTGCTTTGCTTTGGGAAGGTGGCTGAGGTAAAGGAGTAAACTGTACCTGTGACCTTGTCCCAAACCCATGTTCTGATTTGGTCTGGTGTAGCAGTCCACAGGGTCTCACTAGTATCAACCCTTGATGGGCCATCTTGAGCCAGAAGCCTTGGTAGTGCTGGGGACAGAGCAGGGGGAAAAAATGTAACCCGCAAGCAAGGTTTAACATATGCTGTCACCCCAGCCTCAGCCTTGGCCCCTGCAGCCATGATGTGGATGCCCAGGAAAGACTGGAGTGCAATTTATGAACAAGGAGGCTTACATGCCTAAGCACACTGAGCTGTCAGACAAGGACACACCCAACCTTGGCATGTTAACTCAGTCTGGAGGCTAATAAACAGTTTGCCTGGAGACCTTTCTACTTGTCCTTAGCAGCCTGGAACCTGGTACTCCATGATCATCCCCACCTGCCTCCAGCAACCAAGCCTGCAGCCCACCCAGCCGCCAGCCCTGGCCTGGCAGGCCTTAGCCTGGAGGTCCAGACTCCAGCACCCTGTAGGACTCACAGAGCGGAGGCTGACAGAGACACCAGCACATGGAGTGCTATGCCCCTGGCGCTAACGAGAAAACCAGGCTGGGGAATGAACCGATTTCTGGTTCATGGCAAATCTGATTGTGAAGGTGGTTCCACTTCAGTGAGGTTGGAGGGGTTATTTTGTGTTGAACAAACCCATAGCCAGAAAATACATATAAAAGAGATGTGATCAAAAAAAGGCAGTGAAAAAGGTGGCGGGGGGAGGCAGTGAATTTTTAAATTTTACAATTTTACAATTTTATTACAGTAAAAAGACACAAGCCACTAATCCTCCTTGCAAACACTCCCCCTTGCTTGGAATGCACTTATTCTACTTTCCATGCCGCCTTCCTACACAGTTCTGAGAGTCCTCTTCCAGGTCTGTATTTATGCTATTCTGACTGCCTCAATTTCCTGAATGGATTCCAGATGTTTACCTTTCATGATCATTTCAACTTTGGGGAAGAGCTAGACGTCACACAGTGCCAGACCCAGTGAATAAGGGGGATGAGGACACGGAAAAGTGTTTTATGAGCTGCCTCTGTTGCACAGCAAATGGCAGGAGCGTCCGTTACATTTTTGACCCCACCTTATAAGGACACAAAAGAGAATTTCTAAAGCTACTTCAGAAAGTACTAAGAAATACGGGATGTGTGTAGTCGAAGCAAGGAGGAATATTTTGTGAGGGATTAAGGGCAATGTCTTTTACTGTAATAAAAAGCTTTAATTTAAACATTCACCACATAGTTGGATCACTTCTTATACACATACAAATGAAGACATTTGTCACTTTTCCCTCAAAGCACCATGCAGTAGAGCGCCTGGTAGTGAGGTGGCTCAGATACAAGTGTAGGTGAGCTCAGAGCACTCCAGTCACATTTGTGGTCATTAGGGGTAAGTCTCCTCCTAGCTCTGTGCCACTTCCTCTGTCAATGGTCTACGTTCCTCACAGATCTGAGAACTCAACTCTTACTTTATTATTGTTAGTAGTAGTATTTTAAAGAGAAAAATGCAACAAAATTTCAGAACAAGATAATTGGAGAGTAACAATGGTTAACACATCATGTATTGTTATTTTTAAATTAGTTACTCAAGAGTACAAGATATAGGCATTTAATTGTCCAAACAATATTAACACAAACTTTAGTAGTGTAATTATTGTGTGTGTTTGCTTGCTTCTCCCTTTTCTCCTTTCCTCCATTCTCATTTCTCACTCCTTTTGAACAGTTTATTCCCATTTCACAATATCTGTTGTACATTTTGGATCTTATTTACTTGTTCAGCTTCTCACACTAGGGAGATAACATGATGCTTGCACATGTGAGTCTGATTTACTTCACTTATGAGTATGGTCTTGAATTGCACCTCTAAAAGTCCCCAGTTTATCCTTCTCTATGGCTGAGTAGTACTCCATTGTATAAAAAGATAGCATCTATTTTTTAGCCGTTCCTTGGCTGATGGGCATTTGAGTTGTTTCCAAGATTTAGCTGTTATAAATTGTGCTGCTATAAACACAGTACATACATCACCGTGGTATGACATTTTTACTTCTTCTGGGAAGATACCCAGCAGGGAAATAGCTGGGTCAAATGGAACCTCTAGGGCTGGGGATATAGCTCAGTGGAATAAGTGCTTGCCTGGCAGCACAAGGTCCTGAGTTCAATCCCCAGTACCGCAAAAAAAAAAAAAATAAATAAAATGGAACCTCTAATCCTAGTTTTTTGAGGATTCTCCTGATTTACACAGTGGTTTCACCAGTCTGCACTCCCACCAGCAGTGGAGAAGGGTTCCTTTTGCCCCCACAGCCCCTCCAGCATTTGTTATTGGTTGATTTCTTGATAAAAGCCATTCTTTCAGAGTGAGATGGAGTCTCAGTGTTGTTTTAATTTATATCTCTTGAATGACTAGTGATGTTTAACATTTTTGTATTTCTTTATCTGAGAAATGTATATTCATCTCAGATTCCCATTTTTGGGTTGGGTCTTCAAATTTGGGAGGTCTAATGTTTTTGAGTTTATATGTTCTCTCGATAGTAATCCTTTGTCTGAGGAACAGCTGGCAAACATTTTTTCCCACATTGCAGGTTGTCTCTTCACTTCATGGGTGTTTTCTCTTGCTGTTCAAAAGCTTTTTAATAAGGTCCCAGTTGTTGGTTCTTTGTGATAGTTCCTATGCGATTGGGGTTTTATTCATAAAGTCTGCCTATACTAATGTCCTTAAGTTTTACCTATTGTATTTTTCAGCAGATTTAATTTTCTGTTTCAATATTTAGATCTTTGATACATTTCAAATTTAGTTTAGTGCTTGGTGAAATATATGGGTCCAGTTTTAATCTTCAGCATGTGCAGAGCCAGTTTTTCCAGTGCCATTTACTAAAGATGCTTTTTCCCAGGGAATGTGTTTAGCACCTTTGTCAAAGGTGGCTAAGTGTGTCTGGAGTTGTTTCTGCCTCTTCTAATTTGTTCTGCCTTTGCTATTCTGGGTCTTTCCTAGTTAAAAATGAATTTTAGGATTGTTAATTCTATGAGATATGTTATTGGTATTTTGATCAGGATTGCATTAAATCTGCATAATAGTTTTGGAACTGTGGCCATTTTGACTGTATTGGTTGCTCCTACCCAAGAGCAAGGGGTATCGTCCCATTTTCTGATATCCTCAATTTGTGTGTGTGTGTGTGTGTGTGTGTGTGTGTGTGTGTCTTTTAAAAACAGGGTCTCGGGCTGGAGGTACAGCTCAGTGGGGTAAGTGCTTGCCGCTAAGCACTAAGGCCCTGAGTTCGATCCCCGGTCCCGGAAAAAAAAAAAAAAAAAAAAGGGAACGGATGTTTCCTTCTTTCGTTAAAAACAGGGTCTCTCTACCCAGTTCAGGCTGGCCTTGAGTTCACTTTGCAGTATAGGCTGGTCTCAAATTTGAGATGATTATCCTGCCCCAGCTTCCCAAGTGCTGGGATTACAGGCATGTGCCACTGCGCCTGGCTCATTCAATCTCCTTTTTCAGGGCACTGTAGTTTTCAACTTTTACTTCTTTTGTTAGGTTCATTGCTAGGTATTTCATTTGTTTTGGATGCAACTTAGCCAGACCCTGTCTCAAAGAAAAAAATAAAATAAAGGCTAAGGATGTAGCTCAGTGCAGAGTACAAGAAAAAAACTTTATAAATGCAACTTCATGGCTGCCAGGTGTCATTTTTCAGCATCTTACCAAGCGAAGGAGGCTGACCATCAAGGCATAAGGAGAAAGCTAGGTACAATCCCTTCTCGGCTTGAGGCTTTCAAAATAGACTGTATCATAATCACATACTTTTTCTTTCCATCCACCTTGCATGTCATTCCACATAATCTTCAAAAAATCGTTTCAGGTACTGAAGACTGAACTCAAGGCCTTATGCACACAAGGCAGGCAGGTACTCTATCACTGGGCCACACCCCAATCTTTAAAATTTTACTGACAAAGCTCCAGGCTATATCTACTCATCATTTATTGAGCTCTTGACTATGCTTAATGCTGGGGACTCTGGTGAGCAGAAACACCACCATCCGGCCTTAGAGAATGATTGAGAGGGAAAGATGGACAAGTCACCAGCTTTCCGTCAATCGAGGCAAACACGGTGGTTCAGAAAGCTGTAGACTGTCACAGTTAAAGGGCACCTAATCTTAAACCCAGGAAGGCCACACTAGGAATTTGTTTCCCAGACGGTCGTATCAGCAAGAGGATGGCCTGTGTGGTCTATCTTGGGGATTAGTACAGTGCCTGGGTCATTACAGGCATCCTTGAGCAGAACCCCAGGCAAATGTGGTGGCAGCTAGACAGGAAGGCACAAGGGGGCAGTCAGTGAGCATCTGGGGGAGAAAAGGGGCATCAGAATGAGGTTGGAGAGTCCATCTGCTCAGATGAGGCGGCCTTGGATGCCACCCAGGGAAAGATGTGGTATGTTCCAGAACAATTCTTCAGGCAGCAGAGGGATGAGGCTGTACAGTGACATTACATAAATGACCTAGGGCAGTAGCAGTGAGGCTGGAAATAAGTGGAGTGGGTGAGACATGGAGAAGAAACATATCTACCATCCAATGGTCAAGGTGAGGAGGTAATAGCCAACTCATGGACTGCTCAGGACCACATTCAAAAGGAAATGAACTCGGTTCAGCTGTCAGTCTGAGCCCAAGGATGTGCACTGAGCTAGCCCTGGGCCACAGCCTCAGGGAGCTCAGGGGGGACTACAGTGGTTGAAGGCAGAGGGAGTTGTGCAGAATAGAGAAACCAAGGAAATGAGAATAAATCAATACATTTTGGATCTTGAGCAATTTAAGGCAGAGCCCTTCCCACCCTACCCTGAGTCCACCTTCCATGGCCTCTGGCTCTAATCCAAGTCCATCCCAACACTCTCCAGGCTGGCCTCTCCAACACTGTCCTGCTTCCTGGTGGTCAGGGGCAGTCTGGGAAGTCACAACTCCTTCTTTCCCTGAGCATTATGTGCTTCAGTGCTTTGGCAGGTGCTATAGGGAAAAAATGAAATCCAAGATGGCTGCACTATGGTTCTGTGTGTGTGTGTGTGTGTGTGTGTGTGAGAGAGAGAGAGAGAGAGAGAGAGAGAGAGAGAGAGAGAGAGAGAGAGAGAGAGAGAGAATGAGAGAGAGAAACTTCGGAGGGACAGGAAATCCTACAACAGAATTCCAGCAAAGGAACATGTCTCAGTACCCCGGTATAAGTAACTGATATAACCACAGTTGATGTTGGGTAATATGACATAACCCTGTGTCTCGTGGGACTGCCATGCAAGCGCACGCACGTGGCTGAGCACAGCTGAAAGCATACGCACAGCTGGCTGGCTGGGCAGACAGGAGCTGAGCTGATATCCACAGGCACCTTGGACCGTTTCACACTACCTCTTCAGGCTGCCCATTTTCAAACGGAACTTCCCAGTCTGAACTGGTGACAAGACAGGTGCCAAAGTTACACAAAATTACATAGAGCGTTACCAGGTTAAAAAGAATATTCATGTTTTTAAACGCCTAGGGTGTGTTGCAGTGGCAGAGCGCTTGCCTAGCCAGGTGAAGCCCTGGGTTCCATCCCCATTACAAGAAATAAAGTGCACAAAATAGAAATGTGTGTGTATTTCAATGTTTTGTGCTCCCAACTCTTCAGTATTCTCACAAGCAATAAGCATCACCTATGTACTGAAATTACATAGTGGCCATTTTGCTTGCTCATCATTTCATTCTGGTGAAAAATGCCCCTCTGGTAAAGCTCCTGCCTTACAGGGCTGTGAGAAGTTAACACCCACCACCCGTTGGGTGGACCACAGCTGGCAGGCTGAGCTCCAGCCTCTCCTTCAAGTCAGCTTGTACAAGGACTATCAGGGTGAGAGGGGGGAGGGAGCTGCACTGTCAGGAAATCCTGGTTCAACTCAGGTGAGATCTACTCTTTCAAGTAGATAACAAGTGCCACTATTCCTTAACCTAACTCAAACCTGGTTCCTGTACTTGCCAGGGGAGCCCTAATTAACCTAGGAACAAATGACACATCTGAGAACCTACCAGAGGGGCATTTTTCACCAGAATGAAATGATGAGCAAACAAAATGGCCACTATGTAATTTCAGTACATAGGTGATGCTTATTGCTTGTGAGAATACTGAAGAGTTGGGAGCACAAAACATTGAAATACACATTTCTATTTTGTACATTTTATTTCTTGTAATGCAGATGGGACCCTTTGTCCTCACATTCCCTTTAGGAATGGGATGCTGGAACCAGCAGTTTCTGCCAGGCGCAGCACGTAGGTGACATGACCATTGCTCAGGGGTTTACCCTTCCTGGGCACCAATGTGTTATGGGCCTGCAGTTTGTGGCTGTAGTGATGGCAAACCTTTTAGAACTCTCAATGAGGCGAACAGTGCACTGTGGCACACATCACAGGTTCACCACTGCTCTAGAACCTCAAACATGCCCACCAGGCCAATCAGGAAACTGAAATAGAGGCAAGGCAGGGTGACAAGAAGTTCCAGTGGAATCAAGTATCCTCCCTGGAAGCTCACATCTGTGCCATGAGCACCAGGAACCCTGCCCTTTCCAGACTAAGTGCCAACTCAATCACAGCCTCTGGACTCCCGTTTTTCTCCCTCACCTCCCAACATCTGCTTGTCCTTGTTGCCTTAAATCATGACCCTCCAACTCTGGGGGGGAATAAAGTCTTCTGTGACCCAGACTGATCTTGAACTCACACTTTCAATCCTCCTGCCTCAGCTTCCCAAGTAGCTGGGACCATATACATTTACTTCACCCAACACCCTATCACTTAAAGGAATTAAATAAGTACTTGCACAATGTTTATTTGTGGTACCAGGAATTAAACTCAAGATCTTATGCTTGCCAGGCAGGCCCTGTGCCACTGATATATCCCCTGCCTGCCTTTTTGTTTTGACAGGGTCTATGTAGTTCAGGCTGGCTTTAGGCTTAATAGGTAGCCCAGGCTGACCTCAAACTTGCAGTGATCCTCTTGCCTCTGCCTCTTAAGTGTTGGGATAACAGGAATGTGCCACCATGCCCAGCCACAATGCTTTCTGGACAGTTTCCATAATGGTATAGACTCTAAAAGGCCAAAAAGCCTTTAGAAGAACAATTTCTTATAGTCTATACTACGAAGGAGAAACCATTTAATTCACCCCCTCAAATACGGAAAACTAAAATTCTTAAAACTTGGAGTTGATGGGCTATCTGAATTTTCTTAAAATAGACTAGCTTATTCTGAACTACCTTATTCTGCCACCAGATGGCTTTTCCCACAGGGTGCTAAGTACTGTACTTGACTCATCACCTTCACATGTAACTATTTCCTAATATTCATTTCCCACATCACCAGTGCTTTCTTGTGACCCTAGGCCAGCAGCATGACCACCTTGAGAACCTGCTGGAAACACTGGGGTGCATGCCACGTAGCAACCTGCTTCACCAAGACTTCCAATTGATTCTGACAGGTGGCGCTGGGGCCTCATCCTACACAAAATTGCTCACCTTAAGATGGGTCTTCTCAACCTGGAATCTGAAGATGGCCTCCCCCCCTGCCCCGCCCCAGCCCAGGACAGGTAACTGCTTTGTCCTGCAGAACCTGCATGGCTCCCAACACTCTCAAAGAGACGTTAACCCAAAAATAGCTAGGTGCATTTTGTTTTTGAGTCACACAGCTCACAAGAGTTCACTTGTGCAAATATACACCAAGCCAAACTTTTCTCCAAATCCTTTAATACTCAAGCAGCTGAGGGAAAAGAACACTTCATTTTTGTACAAGGCAGAGAATTTGGTATGTTATCTATATGATGATTCACGTTTCCCCATAATTTCTCTTCCGCAGTAAGTTTTTTATTGTCTGAGACAGCATTCTGCTATCAGTTGAGGCTGGCCTCAATCTCATAGCAGTCCTCTTTGCCTCAGCTTCTTGAGCACTGGGATTATAGAAGTGCACTGCCACACCCAGTTTGTAGCAACATTTCACTAACACTCCTGTCTACAGGTTGTTTGAACCATGTCATAAGGGCAAGCAGAAGTTGGTAAAAATGTCAAACTTACCAAAAATCATTTACTGCTTGTCTACTAGGCAGACTGCACTAGCTTTTACCTCACAACCTCAAGGTAGGCCTACCTAAATTTTAAGTATGGGAGTGCGGAACTGAGCAACAGACCTTTGCCCAAAGTAGCATTCAATGTGCTCTAATATGTTCCATTTCCAAAGATTTCACGTAAGTGTGCAGCATTAACACATGGCAATACACAAGCCTTTACTCATCTAAAATATGGCAAGATCTATTTCCATCATTACATGAAACTTTTATATTATATAGGAACACTATTAAGTTAATGGGTGGGGGTAAATACCTGTGTTTTGCTTATAACTGAACACAGCTAGTTTTGAAAAGCAATACTTAACAAAGATGGCACCTGAGCTTTTTCAAGGACAGTCTTCCCATCCTCCCACATCTACACTGCCCAGTCACCTCCAGCCTCCCTTTCCCACGTTTCCTTTCACCTGCCCTCTAATCCAGTCTTGTCTGGTGGACTGCCTGGCTGTGTGGCTAATCTCTGACCAAACCTCACCACGCCAGGATCCCATCAATGAAACTGGACAGCCTGCATGCTTTTTCTAGCCAATCCCACCAAAACCATACTGTGTGAGGAGGAAAACACTACTTGAGGACTCAGGATCACAACCCTGGAAGGCACCTGAGGCAGAGGCCTCAAATATGCATCCCCTGATTTGATGTTCTAGTTTTTACAGTGAGAATGAATTATTGATATTAAGAGTAATCAGCCATGTAGCTAACCAGAGGCAGAAATTAGAACCATAGCCCAAACTCTGCCCCACTAAAACACAACAAACCCAAGGTTAAAAATAAGAAGTCTGCCAGGCATGGTGACACACATGTGTAACACGCTAGAGAGGCTGAGACAGGACTGCTGCGAATTTGAGAACCTGGGCACACAGTGAGTTCAGAACCAGCCTGGACTACAGTGAGACCCTGTCTCACAAGAGAAAATAAACTGGATGGGTGTGGTGGCACATGACTGAGGCAAGGGGGTCACTGTGAGTTCAAGGCCAGCCTCGGTTACACAACAAACTCAAGGCCAGCCTGAACTACGTAGCAGGACTTTCTCAAAAAGCAGTCTATAAGTAAGCAAAATAAAGTCTAGCACATAGGAAAAACCTTTTGAGATCCCTCCAGGTTCTTAGAATGCAGGCCATCTATACAATGAAAAATGCTGCTTGGTCCAAAAGATGTCTTTAAGTACCAAAGATCTTTATTCTCAATTCTGATACTGACTCAAATCTCAAATGGCAGACAATATGTCACTGTGAAAGAGGTCCCACAAACTCTATTCAAGTCTTTAGTATTACATCCCACTCTCACTGTATGATATGAATTAATCAACCTGAAACATACAGAGGATTAAAGCAAAAGGGAACGAACATTTTTACAGGCAGATGATCCCAGTTACCTTAAAGGTTAATTTTTAAATTTACATAGTCACAGAACTGACCAATTCCAGTGAAAATCAAAAGATTAATTCAGAAATACTAAGTCAGGCAAGCATGCAAAATTCAGAACATTAAAAAAATGCAAGTCTTGGTTGAAGGTGAATTTGAAGATGCTGAACAGAACCAAAAGGAGAAACTGAAAGGGACCCCTCAAAATCACTGAAGTTGATTCCCTGGTTTTATAAATGAGAGTGCGCAGACTCCAACTGGTGAAGTTCATAGGTGAGATTAGGTACGTGGATCTAATTCCCCATACTACTTGTATGTAGTCACGTATACTTAAAATACAAGATAAATACCAAGAAACATTAAGTACACTGATTTAAAAAAACTGCTCAAAACTGATACCGCGGAAAGAGGTGGAGCCATTAGTACAGCACAGCAGCATGCTGAAGAGTAAAAGGAAAGGATCTCTCACTGTAACACTTTTCAAAAATACAATCAAGCCTCTATCCAACTCTTACTTATAAGAAAATGTGCTAGCTTTAAAAATGTACATTCACCACTTTCCTACACTTTTCCACTTTGTTTTTGTGGTGCTGGGGCCAAAACTAGGGCCTCACACATGCCAGACAAGTACTCTATACTCAGCTGCAATTCCAGCCGTTTTGCCTGTTCTTTCAAACGAAGCACTGGGTTTTTAATGATGTATGTACATTTTAACTGCAGGTCTAAGGAATAAACAAAATTCTTATTTTGATAACAGTGTTTTTATAAAATGAAAAGCTCTATTAAAATACACTTTTCACTGGGAAAAATAAATAATAGACACATGGATCTACACAAAGTAAACGTTAACTTTGGTAGATTTCAGTGTTGGACAGTCCATTAACAAGCATATTTGCCCTTATTCCCCCAGTTGTTCAACTTCTGAGCTTAGAATTTTTAAAATCTTTTCAAAATTTTATTATATTGAGATTTGTTTTCATTCCACATCATCTTCAGCCAAGCTCTGAGCACTTACAATTCTCTGAAAAAAGAAAAAAAAAATTTAAATTTGGAAATCATCACAAAGCATTAATCAGGATTCAAAGTTTAACATAAAACTCTTCTATAGTCAAAGAATCAAATCTGCTGAAGTTCATCCACTCTGACATTTAAACATTAATACTAATTATATTACCTAAAAAATGATCATACTACCAGTTCCATATCAAAATTCAAATTAACAATTTATGCTACATATTAATCATTATGTAACTTAAAAAGAATTTAAAACTTATCACTCTCACAAAAACTAAAAATAACAATGAGCATTTTTACCAATTGTTCTATGTGCTACCATTCCCTCTTCTGCCTCAAAGCCACTGAGGAAGATCATGATACAGTATTCTTTTTGCAGTGCTGGGAACTGAATCCAGGGTCAGTCTATCACTGAGCTACATTCCCAGCCCATTTGTTGAGACAGTCTTACTAAGATGCCTAGCCTGACTTAAACTTACAACCCTTCTGCTTCAACTTCACAAATACCTGGAATTACATACAGATGCACACTAGTATCCCAGCTTGGGAATACTGTGTTCTGAAATTAGCATTCTCAAAACATTTTTAGAGAATGTAAATAAAATTAACCAGGCTAAAGGAGGCAGTTTTCATAGAGAGGAATTTAGGCTTTATCCTGAACTCACATTTCAGAATATACCATTTTCAAGTCAATTTCCCAAAAGCACTGTCACTGAAAGGCAGACTTATGATGCCTGCCCTTCAAACAGCATATAACACTATACAAAGGATTCTGAAATGAATAGGCTAGAGTCATATTAGTCTAATTTTAAGAAATTTAGAACACCAGTTTTCCAACTCTTTTTTTTCCCTCAAATCTCTGGGGCTTTTATTTTCTAATTCTCTTTCAATCTAGCTGAGTGAAAGTTATTTGCAAGGGGCTCAGTGGTAGAAATCTTATCTAATACATACAAGGCCCAGAACTATTAAAAAAAGTGTGAAAAATTAAAAAAGTTAAAAAAATTAAGTTACTAGCCATAAAATTCTGTGAAAACTTCCCACTGTCATTTTACTAATTTTCAACTGCACAAACTTGCAAAATCAATACACATGATGCACATGGTATTCCAAAAAGTACACTAATTTGGGCTTGTTGAAATAACTCAAAATGAACAGAATGCTTAATTACTTTTTGTTTTGTTTTTTTGAGACAGAGTCTTGCTATATGGTTTAGGCTGGCCTCAAACTCACTGCAATTCTCCTGTCTCAGCCTCCCCAGTGCTATTATAGGTATGAGCCACAATACCTGGTTAATTAACTCTTAAATTACACATAAATTAATCTTTTAAATATTGTACATGCTATCTTGCACTTTTGAGTAAGCATTTGCAATTGCAGTCAGCTCCAAACTCAACAGGACCAGAGCCTGAGACTTTATGCAAGGTAAGGTCTGAGTGGGTCCACACTCATTTATGCCTACTGTACAATCTACGCCACCTCAGCTCCCATGTCCTGTCAGGCCACCTCATGAAAGTATGGGGACCCAGAAAAGTAGTCACAAAGCTAATTTTAGACACATGGTAAGAGTAGCCTAAATTTAAGGACCTGAACACAAAGGCCTAAGACTTAACAATCAAGCACACATTCCTCAGTCATCACTAGGACAGAATCACTAGGTCTTATGCCCAGTTTTTTTTTTGTTTTGTTTGTTTTTTTGAGATAAGGTTTTGTTACATAGATCAAACTGGCCTTGAACTCACTATATAGCTCAGGCCGGCCTCAAACAGTGATCCTTCTGCCTCAGCCTCCTGAGTGCTGGAATTATGGGGCTGTGCCACCATGCCCTGCTTATATCCAGTTATTTGGATGTTATACCAGTAATGGAAAATTTTAAGCAGTGATATATGCAGTATTCTATGTTTACTAGGCTCATATATAAATGTCCCTAAACATTCAATTCTCAGGTCCTACTCACTTTGAATTCCGTAATACTCCAATTCCTTACCTGACTAATTGTTGGGAGCTTAGTGAGAAGCATCTGGAACACAGGTGGTGGAAGAGTTTGCTGTAATACCTGCAACAATTGCTGTGGCTGTCCACACACAGCAATTGCATTTGTCAGATGGTCCACACCCTTCTCATATTCACCTATAAAATTTAAACAAAATAGCATGTAATCTGAAAAGCTGTTAACTGTCATCAAAAATTGTCACCACACCTTGTCACTGTGTCCAAGTGGTCCTGACCAAAACCACTGTGTAAGTAAAAGTTAAATATGAAACTATTAACAAGACTCCATCATATTATATGCACTAATATGAAAATATCTCCAATATACATACTTAAGAGGGAAATTAAGATGCAGAAATACCCAAGTACATTATTGTTTATACCCTTAAAATGTTTTTGCAACAATAGTACACTTCAATAGAGAAGACTGGAGGCTGAGGTGAAAAGGAGACCTCACTTTAAAACAACCCTCTCTGCCATCTGAATGTTAAGTCCATGGAAATAAAATTTTACAGTGACACACATACACACAAAAGTCATACAACAGAAATATGACAGAAAGAATGTTATGACAATGATTACCTCTATAGACACACAATTCTAAAAGATTTAGTTTTTGAAGGTCCATTTAATTCAATAAATACTAAGTACTTTCTATGTGGTCACTGTCCTCAGTTAATTCTATTTTAAGTGAAGATCCAAAGAATTGTTCCAAATTCTCTGAGCAGAACTTTATACTATTAAATATAGTTTCAAATTAAATATTGTATATAGGTCTTTCCTGAATAATGTTTCAAAGTAACTTACCGAAAAACAAAACAAAAACAAAATCAAAACTCTTAGTCCATTATGCCCTTTTATCACTCAATTTGTGAACAGCGGCCCTGTCTATCTATGGCCATACCAGCCTGAATGTGCCTTATCTCATCTGAACAGCGGCTTTCATCACCTTTACTCCAAATCACCCAGCTTTCATCACCTTTACTCCAAATCACCCTTTCAAAGGTATCTGTACTGTGCACAGTTTTGGTGTATTCAGTGTCTTCCTCTTGATTAAGGGTGGTTTGTATATTCTCTACTATACCATCAACTATGTTTAGGGTAACAGACAAACTCACTTACTGTCCCTTATGAGAGTCAGGTTTCCTAAATTCAAGACTCCTATATATGACCCATCTTGTGTACACCTGTCACCTTACCTCTTCAACCTACCTACAAGAACTAAGTGCAAATCAATACCCTGGCTATCACTATTGCAAAGTTCTCCTTTGTCTCTACAAACCCAACAGTCTCGTATCTTCTGCATCTATAAAACTGAGGCAGACTAACCTGTTAGCACGTTAAGTTCAAAACCTTGGACCTCTCATGATTCTTGATTATGTTGAGATCACTTGTAAACTAAGTTTTAATTTATTAAACAAAAATTTCACGATTCACAGGCTGGGTGTGGTGACACACACCTGTAATCCTAACAAGCAGACAGGCTAAGGCAAGATCAAAAATTCAAGCCCAAATCGTACAATATAGTGACTCAGCAAACACCTGTCTTAAAATAAATGTGAGACATTGATGTCCATGGGTTCAAATCAGTGGAAACATGTTAAATGGTTAAACTCTTCCCATAAAAGAAACAATGCACAAATGCTCCACATTACATGGTTCAATCCTGTCTTAATCTAGTCACATGGCAGTGAGAATAAGAGAAACTAGCCATTTGGTATGATTTTTTAATGATAGCAACCCTTAGAAAGATCCATAGCTGGGTGAGTTAGTGCATGCTCAGCACTCAGAAGCAAAGGCAGGAAAATCACCACAAGTTTCAGGCCAGCCTGGGCTACACATAGTGAGTTCAAGGCCTGCCTGAAGTTTGGTGAGATACTGTCTCAAAAAACTGGAACAAAACAAAAGAAAAACACTTTTAAAAAGGGAAAAGATAAGGACTATTTCCTTCTACAGCCAGACCGTATATAAAATAATCTGCACATTATTAAGTGTCTAAAACCTGTCTTGATATGTTTAGAATACCCATTCTTAAATGTCAAGCTACAAAAGAAAATCCCCTTATTACAGTATCATAAACATGTACTACTGTGAAGAATTCTATCTAGCTGTAATGACTATTACCTTGAGCTAGTAACTCTTCACCAAGCTGTATTTCTTCAAGGAAAAATTTCTGAACAGCTTCAGCATCTTTAAGGTCAGGTAACTGTTTGGAAACAGAATGTTTAGAAACTGTTATGAAAAATTATTGCAGAACTATAACCAGTACACAGAAAAATCAGAAAAATTCACTCTACTGAAAATGGATCACTCTAACAAGTGCATAAATTTACTCTTCAACAACACCTGCAAAAGTTTAATACCTACTTTAAAACAAAAGAAAAACACACTAAATTGATCAAATTGGTATTACTTGAATAGTTCTTAGAAAGAGGTGAATCAAACAACAAGAAAATGAAAGGTACAGATAAATATCTGTCACATATACACTTTACTCTTTTAACAGGGTCTCATTCTGTGTCCAAGACAGTCTCGAACTTACTATATAGCCCAGAGCTAGACTTGAACTCGCAATCTTCCTGCCTCTAACTTTGGGATTACAGGCATGTGCCACTGCCACTTTATCGAGCTGCACACTTTTCTTTTTGGCACTTTGTAGATTATTAAACAATTATAATTTCTTTATTCTTTTGATTCAACATTTCATTTAAATTATTACATTCACTGAAAAAATTTAAAAATAAAAAAAATATTAATTGCATACTCATCTCTGCTATTTCTAGTTTTCTGTTACTATAAACTATTAGCAGCTTTACTTGCATTTGTTACTATTTTGTACTTTGTTACACAGTACCAGCTAAATGATTATAATATATGCCAGCAGCTATATGATTTGTTTTTTTAAAAAAAATACTAGGAGTGGTGATGCACATTTGTATAGCTGAGTTTGAGGCCACCCTGGGCTACATAGTTCAAGGTCAGCCTGAACTACACAGTGAGACCCTGTCTCAAAACATTAAAAAATCCCTAGACTTCTATAGTTTTTCATTTTTATAAACTCTTATGATCTAATCTGTGAAAAAAAACCCACATAAATTTCTGGAAGAGGAGGCATCTTTCACTGACTATCCCATTGTATAGTAAAATTTTGATTATATTCCTGAATCAAAAATGACTGGGGACGTAACTCAATGGCATGTGGGAGGGCTTGGGTTTAATCCTCAGTACCAGGAAAGAAAGCAAAAGAAAAAACCGAAAACCCACGTATGGATGTCTATATTTCCCTATATCCTTAGGAAGAAAAGGTTACAATAAACACATTGTCCCTCAGGAAGATCATTTGGAAGAATTAGGCCATTTAGATATATTAGAACAAAGTAGTTTTCTCCCAGTTTCACTTTACTATTACTATATCTGTCAATTAGCTATATCACAGGGTTCAATTGTTTCAAAATAACAAAATATAACATTTATTTAATTATTCCTGCCCTTAACTTAAAAGAACCACTCAAGATGCAATCAGGAACCCATGCTCTCAATTCCAAACCACTGATTTCAATAAGAGGGAAAGTATCATGTAAAATTGTTAATGTTTTACTTACATATGTCACAGAACATTTTTTGTCTAGCATATAAACCTGTCAAGTCATTAAAATGACCATGAACACAGGATCTATAAAAGGCAAAAAATGAATACAAAGATTTATGTACTACAGGGTAAAATTTGGATCAGATAGGTATGTATAATTTTGATCAGTTGGAAATGAGTAGCATGTGGTTCTTTGAAAGGAGTTGGAGCAAGGAAAACTAAATCAGTATGTTACACTGCATCATTTGAAGCAGCTGAGTAAAAATATTTCTAACTTCTGGTGTAAATGTTTACTGTCTCCACTGTTTGTACAATAAGCTGTTTATTGTTACCACCAATAAAACGGAAATACTGAAGGACTGGATAATCTTCATTAACTTTAAATAGAAAGTCAATGTCCAGTCTCAATTATCTTTCTCATACTACACATCTAAAGTAGGTTCTTAGATGGTATTTTTATATCATATTCCAAACAAAAACCAAACTTAAGTATTACCTTGGAAAGCCCAGCTCTCTCCTTGGCAAGCTTCTGTTTCTTTCTTCCTATAAGAAATGCAATATAATATTTTTATTCTGCCATTATCAAAATAAGAATAAAAAAAAGTCTGATTGCTGTATCATTTCTACTTGCAAAACATCCCCAAGTCTACCACTGGGGCCTCTCTGGCCTTCCTTGCAAGCTGTCAAGGCTACAGAAGTTGTTGCTGTCAGTAAGTTATTGATAATGTGACATTTCTTAGCAGAAACTTTTACTATTCCTCTGGGTCAACAGGTCTAGCAATTCACAGGATGCAGACAGCTGTAAGAACAGAACCTCAGCGGCACAAACCCCCATTTCTAACCTATACAGAATGTGTAATGGGGAAAGAATTAGGCCACTGCTATTAGGGAGCTTTATAATTGAAATATGAGATTATCTTTATTAACTGTTGAAAATTGGCATTCTTAAGCCTCAATCTTTTTTTTTTTCCCCCTTTGGCGGTACCGGGGATCGAAACCAAGGTCAAAACTAGTAAATGACTGAGTGGCTGGCTACTCAAAAGCCAGGCAGAACTTCAGAGCCACATGCTCAATGAAAGAAACACCCATCAAAATAAAAGACATCTTCAGAAACAAGGTGGTAAATTTGTGGAAGAAACAATAACAAATACTAAATGCTAAGCTACAAGTAGCATTTCTGTGATAAAGGGATAAATGGTAATAACCTGAAAAAACAAACAAGAGCTACACATTTAACCAGCAAAATCAGGATCTGGCTCAATACTATTTGCTAAGCCATTTTTAGGGAAAATGACAAAAACGATGATTAAACTCAGTATAGTGAAACTTAAATTTCATCATGATCCAACCTTTTAAGATTGGGGAGAAACATGTAATTGTTAAATGACTATGACTAATACAGTCACCAAATTTTAGGTCTCTTGGCTGCTTTTCATTTTTAGCATAAAGATTAAAATTCTGAACTGGCTCCCACCTGCAGTTGTAGCATTCTGGAAGGCTGATGCAGGAAGATCACAAGTTTGAGCAAAACCTGAGCAATTTAGAACCTGTCTCAAAATAAGAAATTAGAAATGGGCTGGGAATTTAGCCCACTGTGAACATCCTAGGTTCAATTCCCAGTTCTAAAAAGGTTAATATTCCAACTTTAGTTTCACAACACAAGTAGCATTTCTGTGATAAAGGGATAAATGGTAATAACCTGAAAAAACAAACAAGAGCTACACATTCAACCAGCACAATCAGGACCTGGCTCAATGTTTGCTGACATTAGCCCCAAATGCTATTATGTAACCCCAACATTTAAAATGGGTATGTCTACTAAAAAACAAAAAAAACATATAAATCAGGAGTTAAAACACATCCCAAATTTAAATCATTCAAAATGCGTTCACTTTAATAAGACATTTACTGCCAAATGGTGTATCATTTTACACAGTACTATATAAATAAAACATTTTTGTAAGTGGCACTGATTTGGAGGTTAAATCTCACTCCCCCCACCCCAAGACAGGTCTTTATGTAATTTAGGTGGGGTTTAAATGTGCCACCCTCCCAGGTTGGCTTCTGAAGTGCTAGGACAGGAATGCACCACTAGGCTGTTTAAATTTTACTTAATAATTTAAATTAAGTTGGGCATGGTGGTGCATGTCTGTAATCCCAGCACTCAGTGATTGGTAAAAAGATTGTTGTAAGTTCAAAGGCAGCCTGGGCTACATAGTGTGACCCTGTCTCAGGAAAAAAACAAAGAACATTTAGACTAATTGCAAGTTCCAGGCCAGCCTGGGATACATAGCAAGGCCCTGTCTTTGAAAAAAAAAAAAAAAAAAAAGGAAAGAAAGAAAAGAGCTAGAGCGAGGTATTACGGTAGCACATGCCTGTAATCTCAGATATTCAGGAGGTGCAGGGAGGAGGATCACAAGTTTGAGGCCAGCCTGAGAAACAGTAAAATTTTTAAAAGGGCTGGCACATGCCTATACTTTCAACACTCTGGAAGGCTGAGCAAACAGGATAACAAGTTTGAGCCTAGACTGGATGACTGAGGGAGACACTCAAAAATATAAAAAGGGGGTGATGATGCAGCTCGGCGGTAGAGCACAGTGCTCTATGTGCTTGAGACCCTGAGTCCAACATTGAGCACCCAAAAATTCTAATAGTGGAACATAAAAGGTCTAAGTAAATTAAGACCCCAGACCTAACTGCAACCCTTATTTTTAACAAGTCTCTATCCACACAAAACAAGAAAGCCAATCAAGACTCATTTGAGAATTCTTTTTATTGTTGATGTAAATATTCTACTGAAAATTCACTTAGAAAAATTCAAAATTAAAAGAAATGAAACAAAACTTCTATAGATACCCAAATTCAGACACTTATGCAATTATGTTTAAAAGACTGCAAAATTACTCTAAATAGAAGTTTTACTTGCTAGCAAATATTTCAAATTTTTACTTATAGAAAGCTGGCATTCATCAATTAGTACGTGTCAGGGACAGTATTACACTACAAAAAGTCATTTTACAAAAACGGAAAAATAATGCTTGAAACTGTCTAAAGATACTGGTATAGATAGTAATTCACTTAAATCCTTAGATTCCGCTAAAGCCAAAAAGATTTATGATTGAAAATATGGAAACGATTTCAAAGTAACATTCCTCTCTTTGTTTAAAATAGTAACTCCTATGATTTCTTTAGCCAAAAATCACTTGGTCAAAGTTTTCACAACAATTAATCCACTCTTAGAGCTCTGCATCTGCACCCAACACACTCATCCATCCATTTTTGAAACTACAGTACAGGAAACTTGGAAACTTGTACTCCAAGTTACACCTAAACAGCCAGCATTTACGGTGGAAAATCATCTTTATGTTAGAAATACGGTGGGCACCTCAAACAGCTTTCTTTACAGAAACAAGGAGCAGGTGGCATTATCTTATTTTACAGTTACAACTAAGATTTACCCAGCCGTGGTGGCCTGCCTGTACCTGTAATCAATCCCAGCCCCCTGGGAGGTTGCGGCAGAATGACTGCAGTTTTTATTTTAGTCAGGGCAATTTATTAGTAATACCATGTTCAAAATCTATAAAGTAAAAGAGGTTTGGGGTTGTAGTTCAGCTCAAAGGCCCTGCATTAGTCCCCAGTACCTCAAGTAATTAAATAAACAAATTTAAGATTGAGAAAGTCCAAGGCCGTGCTGGTCATCAGTGCTTGGGACCTAGAAACCCAATGTCTGATTCCAAAACATCATCCTTTCAATTAAAAGAGCTAGAACTAGTTTAATTGTAGATGCATCGGCATCTACAATAGGTTCCTCACTAACTAGTCCACACACGGCTATGGAACACTTGTGCTGATACCTTAACTAAATACAGGATCCTCGCGGTTTCTACTTTCCTGGCTTTAATAATATAGCCGAGCAACATACACCTGCTATAAAAATACGTTATTGAAATTGTTTTTTTGCTGTTGCAAATTAAAATAACCCTAAAATCCAACGCGGCTCACGATGGTTTCTTGGGACATCTCCCTCTGGTAAACCTCTCTTAAAAGATGTCGCAGGTATGAAATAAGACTGAGCCACAAGACAAGCGCAGCCCTTTGGACTCCCCCGCAATTTCTCTAGCATTCACTCATATCTTGGAAGCACTTACACCGAAGCCGCCAAGAGGGTTTAAGAATGCACTTATCAAAAAGGAACTAGACGTGCAGGTTTAGGCTCAGGCTAACATTAGTCAGACACAAAAGGCACGATTTCTGGATGAAGAACACAAGCTCTGAAAGGTGAATTTCACAGAGAGAGCACTTAGGCATCTTGAGCGCCTGAGACAGAAATATCCCAAGGTCAAGGCCAGCCCGAACGATTTAGCGAAACCTTAAAAATACAAAATAAAACGGACGGGGATGTGCTCAGGTCCTAAGGTCGATCCTTAGGAACCCACCCAACCCTAAGCAGTAACATAAGTGAGCATGATCTACATGGTCAGCGAGAGACATACAAAATGGGGCCGACTCTTCTTCAAAATGGAGGGAACTAAGCGACAGGGCCAGGACCCCTGAGCCGCGCGGCGGCGCCACGTCTTCCCCAGCCGCACGCAAACCAACCGCCGAGATGAGGCGCGGGTTCACTCACGTTCTCGAAGCCTGTTCTTGAAGTTGGGATCACTTCGCCTCTTGCGGTCGAAGTAGATGCAGTACCCGATGAAGAGGGCCCCGCACACGCCCGCGGCGATGGCGCTGTTCCGACCCACCATCTCCGCTTGGATTCAATGTGCCGGCCGCAGCAGGCCAGCACCGGAGAGGTTGGCCACAAACCTGAGAGGCAATTGCACCTCCCGCAGCCGAAACCCGCTGAAGAGGACAGGAAAAAACGAGCAGAAGCACTTCCGAGTCACAGGCCCACAGGGCGTCTTCAGTCGTGCCTGCGCAGAGGCGCGCTTTTGCCTCCGCTCGCTCTGCGTGCCACGTGGTAGCCACCTTTAAGCCGCGGCGGACAGCGCATGCGCACCGAGATTTTGCAGCAAGAATTTCCTTAGGTCCCTGTGAGCCCTGAGGAGCGTCTTGACAGTAATGAGCAAACTGAGGGAGCAGCAGACAACCTTGCGCGTGGAAAACCTGGATGGAGGGCCTCTGACGACAGTGTTTCACGTTACTATGGCTTACGCAGCTGTCAACTGCTCTGTTCATAATTAAAAATTGCTTTACAAATTGTGGCTAAATTTGGGCATTCTATGAGGTGTGGGAGAAAACTGCAACTATTCCTCTAAAAATATATAACCTTTAAAATAAATGTAAGAGCTGGGGATGTAGCTCAGCGGCGCAGCGCCTGCCTGGCAAGCGTGAGGCCCTAAGTTCGATTCCCGGTACCAAAAAAGAAAATAGTCAAAAAAAAAAAAAAAAAAAAAAAAAGGGAAAAACGTGCCTTTTCCCTTGGAAGGCTCTCATTTGTATTTTATTACTCAAATCAAACTAATCCGAAGAGTAGCACTTCCCTGAATTCAAATGAGAACTGGAAAACTCCCAATATGTGCCCATCCCTTCAGATGTGAGGAACCCCTTTCCAACTTTGTAGCTGGAGTCTGAGGTGAAGACAGCCTTGAAGAGGACTGTGCCCTTAACCTACGAAGCTTCGCCTGCAGATATAGCTGAGTGGCACTGCACCTGCCTGGCAAGGGCTAGGTCGTGAGTTGAATTCCTGGTACCAAAAAAAAAAAAAAACAGGAAAAGAAAAACTTGTCCCAAATGGACTGTTGGTGTCTGAAGTTACTGCAGAGCTGCTTTGAATACGCAGTTGAGGAAAAGCCTGCTTAAGTAATGATGAACCTTGAGCCCCTTGTAATACCGGAAATTAAACCAACCAAAGGCACTCCCCCGACTGCAGTGGTAGGGGAAGGTGAGGAGGGAGGTAAAAATGTACCAAAGCAAATGGTTCAGATTCGAAGGTTGCACGAGAGTAGGATAAAATATTTTTTCTTACACCCTGCACACATAGATTTTGATCCCAAAAAGTTAACAGTAAGCTCTACTACTTAGGCTCAACTATGCTGAACGCCTGGTATGTACACTGTCCAATGCCATATAGCCAGTACGAGCTATCAAAGCAAATGACCAGTCTTTGTGGCTTTTATGGGTTGTATCTAGATGTCCCCCAAAGCCTCATGTCATCATAGGTGGCCTTTTTGGAGTTGGCTGGATTTAGGATGTGTGATGCTAGGTTCAAGAATGTGGTAATGAAATTTTTTTTTTTTTGTGGTAATGAAATTTATCCATGATGCAATGCTAGCATTAAGGCTGCCCATGATAAGGTGGGGTAGCCTGTAGGACGTAAAGGACTGAAGGAGGGTCATTGCTTATTGCCTTGCTGCCTGCCATGAACTGTTCTTTGTGATGGCCCTCTGCCATGCCAACCCGGCTTGGAGCCAGCCCACTATGAACTGAGCCAAATAAACCTTTACTTCTTTAATTTTGGGTGTCGAGTATTTTGTCTCAGCAACAAGAATAGTAACTAAGACAGTGGCCATGACATTATGATTCTTTGATAAACCCTAAACAAGGTACTCACCTCTGGTCCTCATTGTAATTTTTTTTTCTTTTTTTTGGCGATACTAGGGATTGAACTCAGGACTTTGCACTTCCCAGGCAGGCACTTACTCCACTGAACTGTATCCCCAGACTGCTCATTGTATATACTGTAAATGCAGCATAAATGTTAAAATAGTTATGTGATACAACATGCTATACATTAACAGGAAAGGAAATAAGTATTGTAGAACACCTTTATGTGTAGATTCCTGGCAGAAATACCGACAGTATGGAACACTCCAAAGCTAGTGTGAGTGGACCCATCAGTGGATTGTGCAGTGACCTGAATAACCATTATTTTTAACAGAATAAAACTTTTGGATAGGTCCAGGTACTCTGATGCGGAGATGGGAGGATTGTGAATTCAAGCCCAGTGCAGGCAACATAACAAGTCCCAGCTTACAAACAAAAAACAAACCCCCAAATCAAACACCACATACTATATAGTACAGTGTCATGTGAAATGATGTTGACTAAATGTATTCATGTTTGTATTGGTCACAGTGTAAAATTAAACTACTGTGATCAGAGCAGATACATGAAACCACTGATAGAGTACTTCACCAGTCAACATATTTAGGGTACACAGTCACAGAGCTGGGTCAAGAACCGAGACATTCTTACATACAGTTCAGAGCTCTTTACATGAAAACCTGTGACCAATAGGAGCAACATAACCATTCTTCCACACTATTTACATGAAAGCCTGTGACCAATAGGAGCAACATAATGATTCTTCCACACTATAGTGAGAAAATACTTGGGTAGGTGATGTGAAGCAAACCTGTTTTCTCATTCTAAGAACTCTTTAACCTTATACTTTAAACCCAGGATCATTAGCAGAAAACATGTTCATGGGGCAGTCAGGGAAAGTTCATAAGAAAAACAATGCTCACAATCAAAGATACTGATAATCTTTATTATAATCAGCAAAAATCAAACTGGAATCACTGACCAGTATTTTCTTGTAGCTAGAAATATTTAATCAGATATTTTTTTCCAGGTAACAAAGAAGTACCAGAGTATGTCTGGAAACTGTTTTCAAAAATACACATTATTTTTTTCCCTGTCAAATGTATTTTAAACTATTACAGTAACATGCAAACTCTAAGAGAAAAATGGAAATTTCAATTATACTGTAACAAATGTGAAGCTACCCAGTCACAGGAGTCATAAGTCTGTGCACACAGGCTACATATGCAGGAACAATCTATGTAAATCTACAAATGTCATCATTATGTAAGTCTAATGAGTCTTTATGAGGTAGGACTGTAGAGGGCACAGAGAGCTCCATTTCCCTGTATCCAGAGATTGGATATTTTATGCTTTGTATTGTATTGTATTTAGAACAAATATTTAAGACCTTATTACACTTGAGTATTTTTGCATATATTCCCACTTAAATTTACATAAAGATGCGACGTTTCCAGGCTATACAGACAAGACTGTATGTGGATATGCAGTCTGTTTGCACAGATGTCTTCCTCATTGCTGAGACAATACCCAACACCCACAACTTAAGCCTTAAGAGAAGGTTTATTTTGGCTTATAGTTTGTAGAGGTTTCAATCTACAGTTGGTTGGCTCCAAGGCAGCGGAGCATGGCAGTGCACAGTGGCTCAAGCCAAGGCAGCAGGAAGCAAGACAACTCAAAGGAAAAGAAAGGAAGATGCATACTTCCAGGGCACACCCACAGTGACCCACCTCCTCTGACCAGGCTTCATCTCTCACTATCTCATGCAGCCATAAACTCATCTGTGGACTTATCCACTGATAAGTATCCCACCCTATGATCCAATCACCTCCCAAGAGCCCCAAACCTGAGTGCATGAGGCTTTAACAGGGACATCTACACAGACATTAAAATTTTACTTCACATTGGTTACTATAGAACTGAAATTTCTACTGTAGTTTTTCCATGTGCTACTATTCCCAAAAGATAAGATTTTCAAAGCAATCAGTCATAACTCATCGTGTTCTCTACCTATCTGTCTGTAATATGATCAGTGTTCACTGAAGACCACCTAAAATCAGCCATCCTGAGTTACCTTGCCTTCCCCAGGTCTCTCATCTGGATATAGACACAGTTTGGTAAGATCAGTGAAGGTGTACCAGCTTGACTTGAGAGAATGCAATAGTATTCTATTTATTGGACTCTACTTATACTTTGTGACCTAATTATTAATTTCATTAGAAAATGTTTCCTTTAGGTATATTTTCTTTTTTTAAGACTGTTTCTTTTTTTTTTTTTTTGGCGGTACTGGGGATCAAACTCAGGACCCCGCACTTGCTAGGCAGGCGCTTATTCCACTGAGCTATATCCCCAGCCCCAAGACTGTTTCATTTTGAATGACACTAATTTAAGGATTACAAGTTTTCCTGGGAGAATATCTTTCAAACAGAAATGAAACTGGAAATCTGCTTGGTAGCCAGTCTGGCAAAGACTTCAATAATGTTAACTCACTGGGTAGATAAAAGAAATTAGAGCCATATTTCATCTTAAATTCTTCTTGGTTAGTTATTATTAGCTGATAGAAAAAGATAAAAATCCAGAACTCCCACTTATCACAAGTGCAAAAGAAAGAAAAATGAGTATGTATTATGTAACCGTTCTCAAATCTTTCATAGGTGCTATTACGGGAACTAGACTCAATATTCCCACTTTAATGTTACTAAGGCTACTTGGGTCTGTACAATCAGTAATAAAATTTATTGTCTGTTTTCATTTAAATTGAGTCCAGCAAAAATATTATTGAAATGACTCTGAAGCACTAATTATCTATTTCTAACATAGTCAAATAATCATTAAAATTCAAAATGTTGACCCAGGCCTAATAAAATAATTTCTTATACCATTAGTAGTAACACATATTCCATGCATTAAGCTGCCTACATTAAAAAACAAATGCTTTGAAGGGATTACAATGTGAATAAGGTTGTACAAGTCTCACATACACAATCCATAAAAAATTGTTATGTTTAGTCCATGAATTCATCACACTTAGATTGGCAGACATCATGGGGAAAAAAAGCAGCTTCTGATAGTTACTTCTGTTTTCTCAGATTCTTAGTTTGCCCACTCTTTTTCTGTCCTTTCTTTTTCTTCTTAACAAGAACAGCTTTTTCTCCAATAAATACACTTTTAGGCTGTCCTGCATCTTTGGAAGCAAAATTAAGTCTCTGCTTGGATTTACTGACATTCTTCAAACCTGGATTTGAATTTTGTTGTTTTAATTTTTCTTTATTAATAGAGCGCATGACTCTGAGTTTTCTTCCCATTAACTCAGAATTATTTAATTTCAGAGCAAGATGAACAGCATCTGTATTCTAGGGGGAAAAAAAAAATCAATACATTAATTTCTACCAGAAGTTAATTTGCAAAGAGACTAGTAAAATATCCACCTTAATAGATGAGCGTAATCTTCAAACTTGCACGCAGAAGCCCCTCCCAATTTTAGGAAGATCAATTCCAAGTATTTTTGGGTCATGGTCCACACAAGTTTTCCCAGAGGCACTCAAGCTGCCTCAAAATTTTCAGGTAACTCACAATCTCAGAGGCTTCATTTCATTCCTTTCATTGTAAGGAGTTTTGAATTAACCATATGCAATCTTTTAAACCAAAAACATCTTCTCAAAAACCACCTTCCCACAATAGGCCTGCTCTATGTAGATGGCAAGGAAATCTCCCTCATAGATCTTAAGATGTGGGACTGGATACCTTATAGGGTTCCATTTATGTCCAAAATTCTACTATTAATTATTATTAATTAGTCCAATACAGAATCTCAATACTACCTTGAAAGTCCAAAAGGTATCTGCTATATGACTATGAGCTTATCAAGTAACAGAAGACAGAGAGCAGCGAAATACTCCCAACTTTTCTAAAATGCTACCCAGGAACCCCTATTATCAAATCATCAAAATAGTCACATTTCTTGACGTAGAAATACTACATCCCAACGGGGAGCTAGCCTAAAGAAGCGATCCAAAATGCAAGTAAACATTTGAGGAAAAACATCAGCATTACAATTTCAGTATTATAGAGAATACTGCTACTGTCCAACATCAGAGTAATAACAATATAAATCATGTTATATCATTCAACCGAATATGCTCATGGGACAGAAAATGACAAAAAACAGGTTGCAAAGTTTTATGCTCTTAGATGTTCGGCTATAAACAAAGGGACACGAAAGAGAAACTAAAATGAAATATGCTACTGCTGAAGGAAGAAAAATTTAAGTGCCACCAGACAAGAAGTATATATTCTTTTAGTAGTTAATAATACTAGGCGTGAAACACTGGTTAAATTAGTGACCTAAATATAACTAATTTCTACAAAAACTTCAAAATTGTCCTGTACATGAGTGAAGAATTTTATTTTATCCATTGCAGTGAAGATGGAGATTCAGATATTTAGTCCCATTAATTTCTAATATCTTAACAGCAGTATGAAGAAAAAGGGAACTAGAACACTTTTTGGTTAGGTGTAATTCTAGGAAGAGTGATTACAGCAGGTTAAAAATTTAGGGGTTTTGCTTTGTTCAGTTTTTTGGTGGTAATGAGGGTTAAACCCAGAGCTGTCATATTCAGCTATGCCCAGCCCTGTCTTTTTATTTTGAGACAGTCTCAGTAAGTTGCCCACAAGGGGCTCAAACTTGCAATCTCTGCCTGCCTTAGCCTCCCAGATTACTAAAAAAGTAAAGGCCATGACACTATGCCCAGCATGAATTTAGTTTCAAGTCAGAATTTGAGGATGAAAATAAATTATGTCTGAATGACACAGCAATGAGAATCCTTCCTAGTTCTTTCCAAGGGACACTGACAGTGCATTAGTCTCTCATACCTCAAAAAGCACGTAGCCAAACCCTTTGCCAACTCCTGTAACTGGGTCTCTCACAATCCTCACTGCCACAACATTGCCACAGTCCAAAAAGTGTTCTTCTACAGCAGTTTCTTCAACTTCTAAAACAACATTCATCACAATAAAATTACTTAGGTTTTCCTTAGAAAGCATAGCCCCATAAAAATTGTTAATTGCGTATTTCTTAAATTTAGTCTTAAGCAAAACATTAATATTTAATACTCATTTTTATTTTGTTACTGAAATAAAATATCTGTACCTTATTTGTTTAAGCAAACTTACTGTAAGGGAGATTTCCAACAAACACCGATCTCTTATCCCTCTGAAATGCAAAAAAGATTTAATAAAAAATCACTCAACAGGACCCAAAAATGGAAGCCATGCTAACCCTCAACCCTCCCCACATTCCCCCACATTTGATGGGGCAGGTTGCCCGCCCCTGACTAAACCACACATTTGATCCTTATTTCTACTCCTTCCTTCTTGGTTAACAGTGAGCACCAGAGAAAGAGACTTTCCACTCACAGCAAGCACTGACAGAGCGGTGCTCAGGGAAGACTTGCTGTACTGGACTGGGAAGGAAGGGATCTTTTCTGTAAAGAGCCCTAGAACAATTATTTTAGGCTTTGTGGCCATGTAGTCTCTGTGGCAACTACTCACCTCTGCCATTACAGTTCGAAATCAACCCATAGATAATGCAGAAAGAGCAGTGTGGTTGTATATCAATAAAACAAAAATAGATGGTAGGTGATTTGGCCCACAAGTCTTAGTTTTCTGACCTTATGGTACATTCCTAGGCAAGCCAGGTTTTTCACCTAGGTTGCTGCCCTTTTTCAACTAGACTACAATGATGTTGACAGAAACACCAGATTTTCGAGTGAAGCCTACAATATGACCTTCATTCATCTGTTACCCTTTGCCAATGTGAGTCTTGTCACATCACTTCTGGACCAGCTCCTGGACAAAATCCAGATCAGAGTTTCCTAATTTGGCCTCTGCTATCTGTCTGACAACTCTTCCTTCCTACCTATTCACCTAGTAACTATCCCAAGCAAATTAGGGCCCATCCCCCACACTTATACTTTTTTTTGCTTCCTAAATATTGCCACTGACCTTTAAATTGAGCCTATTCATCTTCTAAGACTGATACGAGACCTGTTCTCTTGGAAACTCTCCTTGCCCCTTTTTCCTGGCACACCCCCAAGTCAAGTGCCAACTTGCTGAATTGACAAAGCATCTTACAAACTTTTGTCAATATTTATCATACAAGAAGAACCTCAAGCTATCTCTTTACTCATCTCCCCTCCCCCACACTGTGAGATATGAGACCATTCTTTACGAACAGTGTACCTGACCGAGAGGGTTCTTGTTATGGCTTGTGTCTAGATGTTCCCCCAAAGCCTCATACAGTCATACATAGGACATTTTCAGAGGTGGCTGGATCTAGTGTGTGATGCTGAGATCAAGAGTGTGATTACTAAATTAGCCCACTGACTGATGTGGCATAATTCTGGGCAGGATTAAGAGTGCCCGTCCATGGGTATGATGCTACCTGCCCCAGGGGTGGGTAGCCTAGATAAAATATAAGGGACAGAAAGAGAGCTAGTTTCATCACTTGTTACTTGCCATTTTGCTGTCTCCTGCCTGTTTGCTATGGACTATTTCTTCCCTGTGGTCTCCCTCTGCCATTCTACCCTGCCTTGGAGCTAGCCAATTATGGGCTGAAACATCTATAAGCCATCATCCAAAATAAACCATTTTTCCTTTTAACTTGTAGGTATTGGGAACTCTGTCTTAGCAATGAGAATAAAAGCAACTAAGACAGTTCTCAAAAGCTGTCTGATGAATAACTGAATTTTCTAAGATGTCAGTCTATAAAACAATGTGTTCTGCCAGATCTTTTTTTTTTTTTTTCCAGTACTGGGGATCAAACTCAGGACCTTGCACCTGCCAGGCAGGTGCTTATTCCACTGAGCTATATTCCCAGCCCTCAGATCATCTCTAATGGACCCTCCTGGCTAACTTTCTGTAATCGTCTGACAGTGATAGATGAGGAGTATCTTCAAATAGAACATGCCTTGCTTTGGACACTAATGTTGACCTGAGTCCTACGCTCCTCTTGACACCAACTATGGATCCCAGAGGATGAAGGCCACTTCTTCCTGTTTCTGTGATGCTCCATTACTGACTCCACCTCCTCCCAGCATACCTCTGAGAAAAACATTTCTCCATACAAAGGTCTAGTTAAGTTCTTTAAACAAATCAATTACTACTCACAGATGAGGTATCAGATGCAAGATCAACTCTAATACGAAATCCATCTGCAATCTGGGCCCCATTTCTACGTTACAAATACAAGAGAAAATTCCTGTTAAAAAAAACGAGCACTAAGATAACTGCTCCAAAGTGAAGTAAAAGAATAAAAAAATCTGGGTGTGGTGGTCCACACCACCTATAATCCCAGTACTTTGGGAGACTGGGACAAGAAGATCACAAGTTCAAGAAGAGTCTGGGCAACTTAGCACACTTAAAATAAAAAATAAGGGGCTAATTGGAGGGAGAGATGATATACATGCATTCATGTGGGTGTAGCTCAGTGCAAAGCCCCAGGCTCAACCCCTAGTACCATACGCACACACAAAAAGTCCCCGTTACAGGCAACCCATTTGGGACCCCTCCTGTCTCTCAGGAGCTACTCCTATTCCCCATTCTTTTTCTCTAATAAATTTCCCTACTCTCAAACAAACAGTCCCCTTGACAATAATTCTTTAAGAACCTCAAAGATAAAATTACCTTTTCAATGCTTTTGTAGCAGCACTCTCATCCTTAAACACAACATAAGCATTAATGTTTTTCTGATCAGGATGAACTTTACGTCTGTAACAACAATAAAAAAGGTAATTGTTAACTTCAAAGTTACTACAGTAAGTTTAGCTTGCTTTCTAGTATCAACACATGTGACAAAAGGTAGCAGTTTCAGTTTGAGTTAAGTAGTAATAACTCAAAAAAGCACACACAACTTTTAAAGATAGTGGTGGGAACACAAGAGCCTACATATTCAAAGCCCTGAGAACAACACAAGGACTAAACATATCATCTCAGCTGCTGCTCTGAATCCAGCACACACATGAACCCAGCCTTTCCTTCCTACTGTAAAACAAAACGCCCATGGAGAAAAGCACACAGCCTCATACTGCTTAGTGAATTAATCTAGGGCCAATGCCCTAGCAGCCACAGCCCATCTAGCACTCTCGGTGGCCCCTCCCAGCTGCAGACATTCCTTCCCTCCAAAGGAACCACCCCCACTCCCACTTTTTTTTTAGTACCAGTAATTGAACTCAGGGCCTTGAGCTTGACAGACCCATCCATACTTTTGAATGCACCACTTTCCTGTGTTTTCCTACATGATTCTATTGCCCCAGTGGTTATTCCTCAATATTACACTTTGGTCTTATCCATTCTTTGACTCTGTATATCCGGAATACAGTTTACTTAACAGGATTGTCCCTGGGTCTCTTTTTTATCTTACTGTTTGACCTTTAGAACGGCCTGGATTTTGCTGTTATAACTTTCAGTCTTTTTTTGAGACAGGGTCTCACTATATGATGCAGGCTGGCCTTAAACTATGTAGCCCAGGCTGGCTTTGAACTTGTGCCATTTCCCTTGCCTCAGCCTCCAGAGTGTTGAGATTACAGGAGTGCACACCACACCTGGCTGACTTTCACTCTTTTAATGACTGCAGCTGCTATGTTCAGGACTTGTACCCATTAACTCACCAGGTTTTCAAAATGGTGATTCAAGTTAGATGTGTAAGTTAGTAACATTAGGACCTCATAAGGATCATAGATTTTTCCTGGAAAATCTCAATCTACTGTTTTAAAATAATAAAAATGTTAATACTGTATCCAAATAAGCACCATTAAGAAGGGAAGCAGAAAATAGTGCTTAGAATCACCCATGGCATTTATATTATTTTTTTATTTTTTTTCCTGAGGTACAAAGACTTATTAGCCTAAGTGCAGCAGCATATTGGGGGTCTGAAGTACAGACATCAGCCCCCACTCATGCCACTCTATAATATGGTACTACACCATCTAAATAGTTTTACTTTGTTATTTTACTGTCTTCTGGCACTGAAAACGAATCCAGGGCCCCCTGCATAGTAGGTATAAGTGTCCTACCACTGAGCTATACTCCCAACTCCCTAAGAGTTTCATATTGATGACACCAGCTGTGATTTATTGAACGTCTAATACAGACTAGGCCCTGAACTAGGCATTTTAAATATATCTCATTTAATTTCACATCTGAAACATAGGTGTCACCTTTCTGACTAATGAAAAATAATGCTGAGACCTGGAAATGATCATGATTATAAGGTAATAAGTAGCCAAGCTAGGACTGCAACCAAGCCTTGTGACTCTGGAGCCACACTCTTTCCACACAATATGTAGCTGCTGACAACACCCAATGGCAGACCCCTAGACACAAATGAATGGGCCTCACTTTGTCATTCTGTGGAGAAAGACCTTGGCACAAGGACTACAAAGAGCAAGCATATAGCTTTGGCTGCACCAAGCTTGATGGATGGCAAAGCTTCTGCTTCTACTTACAATAGAGAGTCAGAAAGAGCCTCCCTCTAGCCCGCCCCAACAGCAGAAGACACCAAAAAACTGCTGTAGAACAGCCTAACTTTTGTGGACATCTTCAGAGCTGGAGTCTCAGGAAAACAAGTAGCTTGCAACCTAAGGCCGGGCCCATCCTTCCAAAGAGAGACCAGATGGGCACTAGTTCTTAGATGGGCCTCAAACAGAACCTGGGCAGTTCCTTCTGCAGCACACCCACAGGATCTGCCCGGCCAGTGTCCATAGGAAAGCCTAGGAGGGAGAGGGAGCCCATATGCACGTCCAAGGAGACTGCAAATGGGAGAATGTGGCCAGGTCTCATGTGGATTCTTTTCCCAGTGGAGGAATAAGGTGGTCCATTGGGGGGACAGCAAGCCTGTCACTCAGGACAGAGTAGACTCCTGTGGTCAGAGGAAGAGAGGTCTCTCGCCATCAGGGTAAGGTGGAAAACACTGTACTGCACAGGACCTGTGAAAGGGACAAGGCAGAGCTTTGCTGCCCTGGCATGGACAGACTCATCATCAGCTCCTTAGACAGCAACTCCAGATGATCTGAGACTGAGGCTAGGCCAGAACAGCACAGACCCTGCTGCCCCAACTCCCTCAGACTACAAAACTGCTGACAACAGGAAAGTCCCAACTGGGTTTTCAAAAAATTTTTGGAAACATTTGATCCTTCAAAAGATACGTTTTACTGTATTATTATTATTTTTTTTTTGGTGCCAGAAATCAAACTTGGGACTTTGCACTTGCCAGGTAAGTGCTATACTGCTGAGCTATAGCCCTGGCCCAAGATACCTTTCAATTAACACAAACTTAAGTAAAATATTGAAACATATTAGACAAAGGTTTTGCATCCACAACATACAGGGCTTCTTACAACTTGATAGGAAGACAAGCCATTAGAATATGGGCAGATTTTACAATGACAATTCACCAAAGAAAAGAAAACCACTAAGCTCGAGAAAGATGCTCAGCATTTTCAGTAATCTGCAAAATTGAGACTAAAAGCAAAATGACAAACATTTAGCAGGAGTAACATCAAATGACTGCCAATACCAAGCACAGGTAAGGATGTGAAGTAGCTGCAGGTTTCTACTACTGCTGATGGGGATATAAAATGGCACAACCAATGTAGAAAACAACCTGGCAGTTTTTTGGAGTGCTCAAAATATCCCTATCATAGGGCCCAGCAATCTAATCCCTAGGCATTTTCTCAACAGAAATGATCTGCACACAAACATTTTTAGGGTCTATTCATGACAGTCAAAAGCGGAAATAATCTGAATTTTCCTGAACTGCTAAATGGATAAATTTGGATACTTTCAGGAAATGGAATACTACTGAGCAATAAAAAATAAGCCACTGATACATGGAATAGTATTTGGGAACCTCAAAACCATTATGCCAAACAAAAAAAGCCAGACAAAAGTACATAGTGGCTGGAAAGGGTGCTTAATATGCTGGGCACCTGAGTTGAATCCCCAGGACCTAAAAAAACAAAATGAAATAAAAAACCCGAAATGACTTAAAAAGTAGGAGCTACAGGTGTAGCTCAAAGATAGAGTTCTTGTCTAACATACAGGAGACCATAGTTTCAATCACTAACAACCCTGCTTTCAAAAAGGTCATATACTAGGGAAAGAATATGTGTGTTAAGACGCGGAAGATGTGGAAAATGTCTCTGGAAGGTCACACAAGAAAGTAACAGCCTAGTGCCAGCCTGGCACAGGGAACTGGCTACCTAGAGAACAGGCATATGAAGGAAACATCCCACTGCATATACTTTTACACTTTTTTAGTTTTGAGCAATCAGCTTCATTAGTTGTTCAAATAACTGACTTCAATTTTTATAGCTGGGTGCTCGCTTCAGCAGCACATATACTAAAATTCAATTTTTATAGCTGGGAGAAGAGACTGACGGCAAAGACTACAAATTTCCATTTTCTGGTACAATACCCCCAAACTTCTGAGTAATGCCGTAACATATTCTAGTCAGAACTTTTATTTCTGTCAAAGTTTAGGCTCCTAGATTTCAACCTCATACAAAATGAACATTTACATAACTCCAACAGAAGGGTTGCATCTCACCAAATTTCCCACTTCCATCAGCAGCTGCATAGTGCCTTATATCTAGGATGAGCTACACGTTTGGTTACAATGATCAAGAGTATGGGTGTCAGCAGACAGTTCATCAAATGTCACTGGTACACCTGACACTGTGATGCTCAAGGGGAGAAAGGGGCAAAGACGTGACCCAAGTAACTCCAGATAAAGCTCGGCATTAGGAACAAATAAAGTCACCAAGATATCCAAAGGTAACAAAATGTTTCTAAAGTACCTTAGAAACACTGAATATAAAGACTTGTGAAACATCATTTTTTGAACCATGATGAAAGCAAAAAAAAAAAAAAAAAAAAAACCAAGTGTGAGAATAATTTGACACCCTGAATAAAGCAGAATGTAAAGGAGTGAGGATATGTGTGCATCTCATTCTTCAGCAGAAAACAAGGAGATCCCGAATTTGATCCCCAAGCCACACTACCTGTATCATCCCCAAGTCCTCAGAGAGAAAATGAAGAAGTCACACGCTGACCTCCAGGTGACTAGCCAAAGTAACCATGAATTCCATGACTAGCCATGACTTTCATTCAGATGTATATTCCTCTGATGGAAACTTTGAGGTGCCCCAAGAACTGAGGAAACACGGTATTCATGATCTATACTAGAAAATTTATGCATTCTGGATTTGTACTAGAAAATTTGGGCACAAAATTTCCTTATCATCTTCTAAGCACTATGAACATTCTTCAAGTTTCTTGTGGAACATTTTTTAGTAAATAATTTTAATACTTTCTTTCACTGTACAATTTACATAAAGGCTTTAAAGATAAACACTGGATAAATGTATATGCTATTACAGACAAGGAAACAGTGAAGCACGCTATATTATCCAAATGAAAAAATCTATTAAAATATTAATTAATGGTCTCAACTTACTTGATCGCTGCCAACTTTTTGGATACAGTTCCCTCTGCTGGAATCTTTTAAGAGAGAAAAAAGAAAAAGCATTTTAAAAAATCGAGTATTTGAAATATTATTTCAAAAGAATATTTATTTTGAGACAGGGCCTCCCTATGCAGTTCAGGCTGGCCTTGAGCTCACTTTGTAGCCCAGGCTGGTCTGAAACTTGCAATGATCCTCCTGCCTCAGCCTCCCAAGTGCTGGGATTACAGGCTACTATGCCTGGCTTAAATGAATATTCTAATTGAATCTTAAAACATTTAACTGGCATATTATGATTAAAAACATTCTAGGAAATAACTGTCCTCATGTTATATGAAAGGGATCTCAGGGTTTATGACAAAAAAGTCCCAAATACAGCATCACACTCCAGACTGAACAGGGAGTAGTTCTCAAATAATCTAGAGAGAAAGATACAAGACTTTCACACTGTGTGGATGACTGAAAAGGAAGAGGTGAGAAGACAATGCTAAAGACATGAAAAAAAAAAAAAAAAAGAAACAAAAATTATTTTATAAAGTGTGGGGGAAAAAGCAATGCTTATAAATTAACACCTTCCCAGTCCTCAGGAAGCTGAGGTAAGAAGACTCTGAGTTCAAGGCCAGCCTGGAGCACGCTGTGCAGTCCAGGCCAGGCTTGAACTCATCCTGTAGCCCAGGATGACCTCAAATTCCCAGTGTTTTTCCTGTTCAAGCTCTTGAGGGCAGTCATTACAGGTGTGTACCATTATGCCTGGCATTACCACCTTATTTTTATAGGCTACGTACTTTTAAATGTTTAACAAATTAATAAATAAGATGTGTAATTCATCTGTATCTCTACGAAAGAGCTTATATATTCTACCTGGAAAAATATATCCTTAGTGGCTCTGTAAACTGAGCAAGAGAATCCCATTTATGTTCAGGATCACTTTCTTTTCATTCATATGTAGCTTTCTGTGAATTTTAAAACTTTTATTTGCATATTTTTGTGGTAATGATTAATTCATTGTGGGGGGTTGGACATGTATACAACACATCCTAATTCTTTTTACTTCTCCTTCCTTCTCTTCCCTTCCACACACAGCTTTTGCAAGTCAACAGACTAAGTAAAGAAAACGTTATGGAAGAAATTTAAGTTAACAACTATGCAATGTGCCAAGCTGGGTAGGCATTGAAAGGACAATGGCCCTCCAAGTCAGTCTAGAATCATTCATGAATGCAAATCTCATCTATGGCAGTGCTTATGGACCTCCTCTAGAAAATACTTATTTTCCTTAGTTATTTGCTAATTTATACAGTAAAACTAAAAAAATTGAACTCTCTTGTGTGCACCTTACTCAAATCACTATCATACAAACTCACAACAGAAAGATACACATACTTGAGAAATCTCTAAATGAATATTCAACATGTGAATGACAGTCATCAAAACAGGTCTGAAGGACCTGCATCCTGTGACTGAAGATATTAATAAATATAACATACAGTGAGAAAACATAAAATTCTTTAGAAAAGCATTTCATTTTAAAAATCAAGTAAAAATATTTTTCCTTTAGAGAAAAAACCAATTAGTGGTACATAATATCAAAAATGTTTTGAAGAAGTGATGTTTTACCTGTGTACTGAAAATGGATAGTTTTTTCACAAGTTAAATGGGATGTAAGAAGAATTCCAGGCCAGGAGGATGACTAATGCCTATTTTCCCAGCTACCTAGAAGATTGGGGCAGAAGGCTCACAAATTGGAGGACAGCCTACTGGGCAGCAAACCTATGGCATGCTTGTAGGCTGTTTGTATCACTGAAAGCTCTAGAAGGTTCAACATCACTGTCTTAGGCAATTCAGCAAGACCATGTCTCAAAAAGTATAATGTAAGAGGCTAAGGAAGTAATTTAGTGGTATAGCCCTTGCCTACCATGCTTTGGGCTCTGGGTCAATTTCCAGTACTACAAAATTAATATATAAACAAAATAGAACAAAAAATAAAAAATAAAAAAACTCCAGGCAAAATGAATTTCAGAAAAGTACAAAAGTGACAAAGCCCATGTAAGGAGGAACACACTACCAAGCTAAGACCTAAGATTTTACTGACAATGAAAAGAACTCTTACAAGCCTCAGATACATATTTAATGAACACAAGGTGCAGGTGCTAGAGACCATAAGCATAACCAAGACAGACTCTATAGGTAATCACTGCTGCCAGTCTGGAGCCGGCACAAACAAGGGACAACACCTGCACTACAGGGCAGCAAGTACTACAGGGATGGGGCTGAAGAGTACACATGCCATGGCTCAGGGCATGAAGAAGCTGGGCAGGCTCTTTAAGGTGAGAAGGTAATGGCTAGGGTGGGGATAGAAGGGGGCAAAGCAAGAGTTCTAGGAAGAAGGGCTTTAGGAAGATCAGGTTGACAGTGGTGTGCCACCTCCTGAACTGCAGCCTAGTGCCACTGAACAACAGACACAATTTGAGGGCGGCATAGATTGGGGCGGAGTGCATAAAGGCAAAGAGTCACGTTGCAGCTGGGATGCTAGTAATACACCCCAGCCCCTGTGTTAGGCAAGGGTCTGAAATGGGAAAATGGGACTCAGAAGAGGTGATAAAAGTAGGAAATAAACACACTGACAGAAATTATGAGGAATGAAAACCTTGGGAAATGTTTCCTAGAATAAAGAGCAGCTGTGACTTGAAATATTTGGCAATATTTACAGATATTTTTGATTGTTATAATTGGGGTGGGGAGGGGTGAGAACATCTAATGGGTTATGGCCAGGGATGCTATTAAATATCCTATAATACACAGGACTGTTTCCAACAATTTTTCTAGCTCAAAACATCAATAGCCTGAAGGTTGAGAAACCCTTTTTTTGTTTTGCTTTTATTTTTGAGATAAGAGTTTTGCCATGTAGTTCAGGTTGGCCTTGAATTCACTAGGTAGCAAAGGCTGGCCTTAAACTCAGAGCAATACTCCTGTTTTGGCCTCCCCAGTCTAGGATTACAGCCATGTGCCATCACACCATGCCAGAAATCCTATTTTAGAAAATCACATTAAAGAGCAATTAGAAATGTGGATTAGGTATTTCCTGAATTTTAACATACATTAATTACAAAGTGTTAAAAAATATACACTGTGATGTTAACTATGAGGTAAGAAAATTAAAAACTCATTTACGTGAAAACCAAGTACTTTTTCCAACAGTGACATCAACCTCCATATTGGCTAAGATTCCAGAAATGCTACCCTATAAGTATCAGCTTTTCTGAGCACGCTATTGATATGGCAAACAAATCATTCATTCATGCTCCAAAATAACTGCTGGTACTGCTAACAAGAATATTCCTTTATTAGATTATTTAATAAGTCTAACAGTCAGCAATACACACCAAGAGCCATTCTTTCCCTGGCTATATTTACACCTGTTAAAGTCAGGTGCTTTCTGGAGCCCTAGTACCAAGAAGCCAGGAGGTCTGTTTAATGCAAAACATTTTAAGATTATGAAATTTTAAAGAGAAAGACATACCAAAGAACGAAATCGTACAGATTCTATTTGTCCATACTCTTTAAAAAATGATTTCAGCTTCTAAAAAATAAAATATACAAATACATTAGTTCACTTTCAGAACATCAAGTGTCACAAAATAGAATAACCAAATGGATCATCTTTTATGCTAGCTTTTATTTTAAGAAAAATTCAGGAAAAGTAGGTGACTATTTGGTTGGATAAAAAGTTTTACTGAAACTGATAAAGAAAATGCAACTGAAGTTGATTTTCGTGTCCATGAATTGCAAACATTTTTCTTTTAGTCTCTTATTTTTATCACATGTAAACTGAGATTAGACTCATATATTCCATATACAATATTTTCTGATTTTTTTTCCACATTAAACCAGAAATGAACTGGGCATGATGGCGCACGCTTATAATCTCAGCACTCGGGAGGCTGGGGCAGGAGGATTGTTGAGAGTTCAGGACCAGCCTGGGCTACAAAGTGAGCTCAAGGCCAGCCTGAACTACATAGCGAGATCCTGTCCCAAAAAGACAAAAAAATAAAATAAAATAAACAAGAAATGAGGCTGGGCATGGTGGCACACACCTGTAATCCCAGCACTTGGGAGGCTGAGACAGGAGGATCATTGCAAGTTTGAGGCCAGACTGGCCTACAAAGAGAGTTCAAGACCAACCTGAACTGCATAACGAGACTCTGTCTTAAAAAAAAAAAAAAAGGGCTGGAGGTACAGCTCAGTGGGCTAAGTGCTTGCCGCTGAGCACTAGGGTCCTGAGTTCGATCCCCGGTCCCGGAAAAAAAAAAAAAAAAAGAATTTTAATGATGCTTATACTAGGGTCTGGGGATATAGCTCAGCGACACAAGCGCCTGCCTGGCAAGTACAAGGTCCTGAGTTCTATTCCTGGTACCAAAGAAAAAAAGCAAGTGATGCTTATACTGCTATGAGAAATTCTTTAGTTATCTCTAAGACCAATAGCTTGAAGAGAATCCCAGTGGGTATGTTTTGACATTCTTGTTTCTAAAGAGTAAGATTTGAAGAATATGTTTAATAGATAGGACAATAATTTCTATAACCAATTCTAATTAAAAATGATTTACTAAATGGTTAGTACTAATGCAAAGCACTATGCTACACACTCACTTTCCTTGATCTGCCTATAATCTGTTCCTTTTTTTTTTTTCCCTCCGGGACTGGGGATCGAACTCAGGGCCTTAGTGCTTAGCGGGCAAGCACTTACACCACTGAGCTATACCTCCAGCCCGATCTGCCTATAATCTAATAGGAAGATAATTAACCAAACCTATGGCACCAAACAAAACCTGTGATGCCTTACAAAATAGCCACAAGTCCAAACGCTAGCAAATGAAAGGTGAGACAAAGGGAAACCCAACACGGTTTTAGCATTATTTCATTTTAAGGAAGGAGGTTAAAACTGCTGCTCACAAGATGAGGGTTTTGGGTCCAGACTGCCAACATAGACCCCTCTTCACGACCACAGAAAGTACAGGGGTGTTTTTAGTGTGCTGAACCCTACACAACCTAAGAAGTTTAGGGTGCATTCATTCTTTTACACAATAAGCACTTAGTAAGCCACTACTAGGCTCAACACACCTTCTCATGTCATAGATGAGTAAAAATCAGATACTTGTCTCTGTGCACAGGAAGTTTCCATTTCAGTAGCATATAGCAGGAGATAAGGCTGGAAGAAAAAGGTGAGAGAGGAAGCCACTGCAATAATTGAATTGTGATCTGCAAAGGTCTGAATTAGGGCAGGCATTACAGGAGTGGGGGGGAATACTGAAATCAGGTTGAAATAGTATGGAATCAGCAGCCATTGACAATGAACCCTCATCGGTGACTTATTAGTTATGTGCTTATTCAATAAATGAAGAATAAACAAAAGTTACTTTCTCTGAATTTTTAGGACGTACAAAGTAAAAACTCACCTTCTTATTACATGAGACAGGCAAATTCCCAACAAACACAGTCCTCTCATTTTTTAATCTCTCTTCTTCTTGGTTGATTGGGGTTTTCTTTCTTTGACTTCCATCAAAGTTGTGATCTACATCATCAAGTACTTTTGTACCTGCTACATTAACACTAGATTGAGAATTTTTCCCTTTCTGTCCTTGTATTTGGAGAATTTCTTCTTCTAAATCAGCAGTTGCTAAAGCACTTTCTCTAAATTTTAAGGTAAAAACAAAGATTAGAACCATGATAGTCAGCATTTTATCAAGCATCGTTAAAAATCTCCTGGTTGAAAATATTTTCCAATCATTTCCATCTTCCCAAATAAAACCTTACCACAAAAACTTTTAGCATTATCTACAAAATGACTAGAAATTTGTTAGAAAACAAATTCTGTGCCTCAACATAAAACTGCCAGTCAGAAGTAGTAGCACCAACAAGTTCAGCTGACAGCTCTTCAACATTTAGTTTAGACTCTTATCAGTGCCTCGGTGCCTAATTGCTTTCACAGCTCTAGAATCTAGGACAGTGTAGCATTCTCTGGGAATAAAAGAAACAAAGAAAAAAATTCCAATTGATAATTCTATAATATTTAAAGGACTGCTTACCCCCCCAAAAAATTCTGGAACTGCAAATGCAATATAAAGTATAAAAGTAAATGGGTGCATAGGTCTGATATAATCCAAAGCCAGAACTAGATGGTGATTATAGAGTGAGGAGAGAAAATGGGCAGTTGGAGTCATAAAATGATTTACTCTTCAACAAATATTTGGTTTCCCACACTATTCTAGGTTCTGAGAACACAAACTACCAGGAGGCTTTCAAAAATGTAATAAAAAAGCTGAGTATGTTGGTACGAGCCTGTAAGCAACCCTTTCACTTAGGAAGCTGAGGCAGAAGATCAGGACAGAAGATCCTGATCTGCCTAAGCCTCCTAAGTGAAAAGAAATCAGAAGAAAAATAACTCATGTTATCACTGAAAAGCAACAAAGGGAAGAAAATCAAGAGGCTGCCCTCAGGGGATTCAACAAGAGCAACCATTTATGATATTACAATAGGCCTCCTATGACAAAGGCTGTACTGCCTATTAAATATAGCAACTGGTTGGAGCAGGTCCACGGATGCCAGCCTCAGAGCTCAATTGTCCTTGTAACCAATTATGAGGAGAAGGGAAGAGTGAGGCCACTGGGAAAGAAAGGCCTCTATGAGCAATTTCAGACATACCATCCAGACAACCTCCACCACACACATACACACACCATTCCTGCTACTAGACTAAAAATATATGGAACAGTAAGTTAAGCATAGAAAGAGAGAAAGCTAAACAATAGACTATTTTTGATTTCCTTTTCTATGTAGCCAAGGCTGGCCCTCAAGCATGAGCTTTCTGCCTCATTCTTCCCAGTACTTGGATTATAGGCATGTACCATGCCCATGTCATAGATGAATTTTTCTGAAAGCTCAACTATGTAGGTAAGCATTGTAAATAGTAGCAGAGACACATTACTGTTCACTGAGGTTTTTTGGTTGTTAGATTTTTTTTTCTGAGAGAGCTCTCCCTCATCCCCTCTTGCAGTACTGGATTGCTTCTGCAATAAACTACCTCCCTAGCCACTTTAAAATTCTTTTTATTTTGAGACAGGGTCTTGCTATGTCATTCAGTTGCCCGAGCTAGTCTCAAACTTTTGATCCTCCTGCCTCAGCCCAGTTTTCATGTGAGAATCTTGAAGATATTTTATGTTGGAAATATCAAACATATAGGAAAGAGAAAGAAATGAACAGATGTGATGGTACAATCTAAGGAGGCAGAACATACATCTGTAATACACAGTACATGTGCGTTAATAAATTAAGATTATGCATAGACACATTAAGTTTCAGGAGAAGAAAAAAAGTAGAAGCAGTTTGCAACTCTCAGAATAACTAAAAAAAAGTCTGTACAGAGAAGAGGAAAATGAAAATAAAAAGTCTGAAGACAGTGGTAAAAAATGAGGAAGATTAACTAGAAACATTACAGCACTTTTATTTGGATCCCGAATCAAATACACTGTAAAAAAATTTGAAGTTAAAGTCACAGGTTTCCAAATGATGGGGAAACTGAGATAAACATGGAACAAAATTAATCTAATAGTAATTTTTTTGTTGTTTCGGGAATCAAGACCTCATGCTTGCCAGCCAAGTGCTATGCCACGGAACTACATCCCCAGGAATAGTAGTTGTTAATGGAGATGAATGAGATTCTTTATCCTTTTCAACTTTGTAGGAAATACTCCACAGTAAATTTTTGAAAAAGCAATCAGAAATAAAAAATAGAAATTAATATTGCAGATATAAAATATTAATTTCTTACCGTCTGATGTAACATTAAGAGAATTTTACCAACCTGCTTGCCAACTTCTTGTCTGCATCAGAAAGTTTCTTCTTGACCTTCATTTTTTTGGTACGCTCTTGCAAAAGTGGCCTTTGAATCAGCGATGGACTTACTTTCTCCTCATCACATGTCCTTTTTTTAGAAGTTTCCTTTTAAAAAGTTGGAAGTTAAGTTTGAGACTTCACCTTCTAAAATTCTGACCCCAAACAATAATTTTGCGACCTTTCAAAATTAGCATCTCCATTCACTCACTGGTTATACTGCGCAGGGAAAAGTGCTTAAAATTTGTCCCCCTCGGTCCCCTGTAGAAACCACGCTTAATCCAAAGAGCCACTCATCAGAGAACGAGAGACCTACCTGAGGCACAGGAACGTAGATGGGTCGAACTTGTCGTACCGGAGCGCTGAAAAGGGAGGCCAGCCGCCCCGAGCTGGCTCCAGGAGGGCGCCGGCCGTAGAGCAAGCTCTTGGCGACCTGTCCTATCAGGTAGTCTCCAGGCGCGTCCGGGCCGGGAACCGCGTACGGGTCCTCCCTGGGAACGAAGGTCCTGTTCTTAGCGTGCCACACCCCACCACTTCACCCGCCCGGCGAATGCACGACACCCTAACCCAGCAACACACGCAACGCGATACTCACCCCTGCTCCGCACTCCTCTTTCTCTTGCGCTTGCTCTCCCCTTTCAAAGCCATTCTCACTCCAAGTTTTCTTCCCCCGCTCGCTACAGCACGGGGGAAGGCACTTCCGGGTTCCAACTACTTCCGCTCTCTAGCCACGCCTCTTGCGCGAAGGACCAGGGTCCTTCGCGGTCTTTAGCTCCAGGAGCCCGCGGTGGCGTCGGAAAAGAATTTGTTTCTGACCCCTAGCTCTCCTGACTGGGAAGCCTGATCTCGGGAGTGCTGGACGTTCCCTGGGTAGGTGAGGCCTGAAGTGAGAATCAGCCAGACTGGGAATAAGATGTCAGCAGAGGGAAGAGCATATAGGCAAAAACCTGTGGTCGTCGAGGGAGGATTGAGAAATGAGGTACTCCCAATGTGTGACTGACCAGTCGGTCAGCGCGAAGGGAGGGCAGTGCTTTGTACTTCCTTAGCTTTTCTAATGTTTGACATTTCAAACTAAGTTATAAGGGGAGGAGGGCAGGAGGGTAGCTCAATGGCGCAGCGTCTGCCTGGAAAGCCCAAGGCCCTCAGTTCTATTCCTGGCACCCCGCCCCCCCAAACGCACAAGCTATAGGTGGGAGACCACAGCTCTAACCGGTCCCATCCATGTATTGCTTAGCATTTTATTGCTGACCAGCTCTTGTACCAGCAGTACATGCTTGGCTCTCCAAACCCTTTTGGCTGTTCTCTCCAGCCTACCCTCCAGACTCTTCAGCCGCAAAACACATGGATCTTTAGCTGCATTTTCTTTCTGTCCCTGCTCTTGTCATTTCTGACTTTAGAGCCCTCCGCTTCCCTCTGAAAAAAATTGGATCCATCCTTGAAGTTCCACCTCATTGTGACTGATCAATATTACTATTAGCACAGGGATATAAATCCTTCCCCAGCATACTTACAATAACCATGTTTTGCACATTAGTCTCTTTAAATGTGAAGGAAATGATATAATAAGGACAGCTGTTTACACGTATGCTGCATCCTTGCTTATTGTACCTACTAAGAATCTGGTACATTGATTTTTAGGAAATAAAACAGGTACTAGATACACCACTAAATTCAGTAGTTTGGGTGGTAAAATACGATTTGACTTTGAATCTGTTGAAAACACTCTTGCTTTTGAAAGCTGCTTACCCCAAGTTCACTTGGAATATATGTGGACTTTTGTTGCCCGGTCTACTTTACTGAAAAAACCAAAATACCCAAAATAGTCAACTACTTGGCCCTGACTTTGATTAACTAAGCTTCTAATTTTGGTGGCCTGTTGATGGCCTGATATTTCAAAGATGGGAAAATCCATCCATGTATGCATGAGATGAAATTTAAGTATCTGTCATATACAGTCCAGTGAAAAAATATTCTTCTGTATTCCTCGGATGGTCCCTTAACCCCATTCTCTCCCCAAAATATTCCAAGAATTGCCTTGTATCTGGGAACACGGCAACCTTATGCGATCTGGCCTTTTGGACTTGACCTTCTGTTCTAGCCAGTGTTCTAGTGTCAGGTAAGTGGCCTTTACAACACAAAGGCTTCCTGTCACCAGTTAGCAGAAGCACTGTGTGCCTAAATACTACCTTCTATAAACTTTCACACACTGGTCTACACAATCATTAAATTTAACACTTAAACCTGCACTTAATTTTATATAAAAAATATGATATGTAAAAAAATCTCCGTATGTCCTACCATGTTAGTCCAATCCCCAAATAGCGGGTTAACCCTAGAAGGTGGGAAAATGTATCCAAAAGGAATGAAAGCACATACTTACAACAGAAAAATCAGCACTAAAGTCTGTGATGAGGACATTTTAAGATTATCATCATTGCCATTAAGAACTGTTTTTAAACCATTAAGTGATCACTAACCCCTTTGAAGGTTACTTAAGATACAAGGATTCTTTGTGGAAAAATACTGAGAAAAGGGAGGAGTTTCATAGGTTCTGCTCCACTATATCATAATGTCCCAGGTCAATGAAATTAACAAGGCCAGGGTCTGCACTAAGATTATTTCAGTAGTAATCTGTGTTTTGGAAAAAAATCTTAATTTTAGCATACAACATAAACTAAATAAAATGCAATCTGGGTGACCAGAGGTAGATTAGGTCAAACTCTGATGCTGTAATTCTCAAACCCACTAGAGAAGATGGAAAAAAGGGCCACAAGGAGTGTAACTCTCCAACAAAATTTGCAATCATCCCTCTACATAGCATCCTTGTAATACATCTAGTAGATGACACTAGGATTTTGTGATGAAGATTGACTGACAGTAGGGTAAAGGAAACTTTTTAGCCAAATGTCCCTCCACAAACCTCCAAAACTTTTAATATACTAACCCTATGCTAACAATTCTAAGAAGGTAACAGGTTATATAGAAAATTTCAAAAGTGTATCATCTCACAATACACTTGCAGAGCATTTCTAGGGAAAAGTATTCTAGGACCTCAAATTTTGAGAAGCCCTAGTCTACAGACTTGAAAGATAATTTGCCAGCCATGGTGGTGCAGCCTATAGCCCTAGCACTTAGAAGGATGAGGCAGGGAGGACTGCAGAGTTCAAGGTCAGCATGAAGCACATAGCAACACTTTAAAAAAAAAAAGAAAAACCCCCAAACAAACATTAAAAAAAAGTTAAACTAATTTCCATTAAAATAAAGGGCCTTCCTTCTGATGCTTTAAAAAGAGGTATTTTTCTTTGGGTATGAGGTCTTGCTATTGTTGCCCAGTTTAGTCTCTAATTTTCAGTCCTCCTGCCTCTATCACCATGCCTAGTGGTAGTTTTTTGCTTTTGTGACAAAGGGTCTCAATGTGTAGTCCAGGCTGAACTTTTTTTTTTTTTTTTGGCGGTACTGGGGATCGAACTCAGGACCCTGCGCTTGCTAGGCAGGCGCTTATTCTACTGAGCTATATCCCCAGCCCTCCAGGCTGAACTTGAACTCACTGTGTAGTCCAGGCTACTCTCAAATTCACAACAATCCTCTTGCCTTAGCCTCCTAAGTGCTGGGATTATAGGCATGTTCCATCAGGCCTTGTTATTCTTTCATTGTTTAAAAAAGGGGAATTTCTTATGCTAGAAAATTCACTAAGTGAGCCAAATCAGTAGATCTCAACTTAGATACCTACTAAAATCAATGAAGAATTTTAAAAAAGATCATAACCACTCAGGTACCACCACAGGCCAATTAAATACAACTGTGTGTGTGTGGGGGGTGTTTAAGAACTGTTGTTACCATGCCCAGCTGATTCCAATATATAACTGGAGTAGGGCACACCCAAGTGTAAAAGACCCACAGAGGGCCAAATTAAATTTCTGAAACATACCTGCTGGTTATGGATTCAAGTGTTCTAGAAAACAAAATTACTATTTTGGCAATACTGGGGACTGACTACCTTACAAGGTGTTTCCACTATTTCCCCAGCTTTTTACTGTTTTATTTTGAGACACAGTCTCAATATCACTAAATTATCCAGTCACTCTAACCTGTGATCCTTCTGCCTCAGCTTTTTATTTGATTTTTCTTTTTGGACAAGTCTCCAGATCATAAGAAAAACATTTACATTCAGACTCAAGCAAAATATTGTAGTAAGATAAAAGAAGGCCTAAAAAACCTTTTAAACTGGTTAATGAATGTTTATTTCCCCTCTTCATGCTAGGGATTGAACCCAAGGCCTTATGCATAATGTGTGCTTCACCACTAAACTATACTCCAACAGTCTGGGGATATAGCTCAGTGGGATAAGCGCCGCCTGGCAAGCGCAAGGTCTTGAGTTTGATCCCCAGTACTGCAAAATTAAAAAATAAATAAAATAAGCTATACTCCAAGACCCAGTTAATGGGACTTCTCATTTTCAGTGGTACAATATTCCCTTTTTCTGATGTCAGTTAACCCCCTGTGATAATTTATATTGGCTATCTGTTCTAGTCAGTCATTACATGGAGAAATGAACTAAAATTACTTAATCTGTTAGAAACAAAATCAAGGATTCACAAACTATGGCATTTATTTCAGAGCCTTTGCTTACATTTGTACAATATATTACATAATTCTTCATTGTTTGCAGATCCTAATATATACTTTATAGCTTTTATTCTATAAGCTTCTTCAACGTTTTGCTGTCAACAAATCTTTACAGTCCTGTACAAATTTGAGTAACTTGAAACCGTTTTCAACAAAATTACTGTAAGCACACACTACAAGACTGAAAATGCTTTTCTTAGAAAAGTTGAATGTAAAGGATTAAAGTTTCTGACACATTAGCATCTACAACAAAACGCTTCAAAATTCTCACGTCGTATTGCCAGAAAACAAATAAAACATGCCAGCCCCATTCAAAAAAAGTACATAGAACTACAATTAAAACAGTAAAACAGTCTGTACAGTAAAGTACTGTGTATTAACAGTGCCAGATATTAAATAGCTTCAATGAACACATCCACAATATACAAATGTCTTACAAAGGTGAGGAATTAAATACAAGTGCCAAACAGAACAGAGATTGGAATCATGTAACATAAAGTCAATACAGGTGAAAACAATTCTGCGTTCATTTTGGATTTTATACAAGGCATATAATTATAGGCCTATCACCCAATTAGCTATTTATACTTAAAATAACCATCTTTCTGAGGCAGTTCATATAAACAACCTTGAACCATACTAACGCTTTGTTCCTGAAGTCCTTTTGTTGTAGCTCATAATAAAATAAGCAATACAAATGAATTATCTGTATTTAAGGGAAAAGAAACATTTACAAGAAAACACAAAAATATAACTGTTATAATTCATTATGAATAAATATACACTTTGAACTGGCTAGGTACAATCTATACATTGTTTAAGATTTAATACAGTTTATTAGCCATTTTCTTTTTTCACACAATGTATATCAAAATTAAAAAAAAATACTGATTTATAGAAAAATGGCAAAGTACAGTAGTTCCATTCCAATTTGAAGGGGCATGAAAAGCCACTGCAAGACCTTTTAGCCTAACTCAAACTGTAAACATGTTCAGTCTTTTTTAAAGAGAATCTTTAATATTTGGTTACCAGGATTGATGTCTGATAGCCTATTAACTGCAGATTTTGAATTTACTACATGTGCTTGACTTATACAATTAAAGCCACCCTAAGATGACTTGTGTTAAAAAACAATTACCTTGTACAAATGAAAATAGGTTCATATTTTTTCATAAATAAATGGAAAAATATCAAATGTTCCAGCTTTTAACAAAATACAAGGGAATACATATACAGTAAGTTATCTTACCATGTTCTGGCCCACCCCTAACTATGCTTACTGTATTGTCTCTACAGGCAGTGAAAAGCCTCCATTTGCCACAGTGGAAGGCCTTCAAGTTACCAGACACAATTCCCAGACAAGTTGGAAACAATTATTGCTTGAGGAAAAGCAGTTCATTGTACTTTTTCTTCATAAAAAAGTGCACTTAAGTGCCAAGTCAGCTTGTCAAGAAACAATTTTTAAATATAAAATAGTGCTTGTCTGATTTTTTTTTTGTGTGCCACTGTGCAGTATAAAAAAAGACGTGGCCTTCAACAGCCATTAAGTGCAAAGTGCTGTAGCAAGTCCTGCTGTCACCTGCACTCAACTGACATTCCATTTTGTGATGCACTGGACATTGATGGTTCAGCTAACGTTAACATAACAGCAGCTGTTATAGAACTGGATGAAGGTGAAGAGGAGGAGGAGGATGTAGCAGCACCTAAAGAAAAGGGAGACCATATCAATAGCTTAATACAGTGTATCCTCCAAAATGGTTTAGCCTACAAGAGCAGTCAATTCTCCACTACAATGTAAAGAAAGAAAACTTAGCTGTCTTTCAAGCACCTAGATGGTGCCCAAGCAGGGGAAAAATAATGAAAAAAGATGGGCCAAGGATGGCTCCTGTGTGGATCAAAGAGGGGGAAAAATTGTGGGTCCAATCAGTAAGTAAGGAAATAAAATGCAGAATACACTTTCTGCAACAAATAGCAAAAGAGTTTTGAATTAAACAGGAAAAGCCTGGAATCTACCCCTAAAATATTTTCTCCCCTTCTAATTCCTCCATCTTTTTGCATTTGGAATTTGCTCATAAATTTAAATGTTTATAAGAATAGGAGACTAACCAGGCATGGTGGTGCATGCCTGTACTTATAGCTGCATGAAAGGCTGAGACAGCCAGATCTAGAGTTCAAAGTCAGCACTGGCAACTTGACGAGCATCTATCTCATACATACATACATACATACATACATACATACATACAAACAAGGGTAGGGGATGCATATAGCTCAGTGCTTCATGGGTTGAGTCCCTAGAACTGCTTTAAAAAAAAATAACAAAAAAGTAAGTTGGGGGGAAATCTCCATTGTTAAAAAAATGGCATACTCTTCCAATTGGTTTACAAAGGAAATAGTATTTTCTCATAGTCATAAATTAGTATTTGAAAAGCAGTATTTTTGAAGGGATCACAAGGAAGGAATTTAAAAATTGAAATCTTCTTGTCTAGAACCTTTCTAATCCTCCAAATTTTCTACCCTACTATTACCAGTTGCTTCAGATACTCTAAAATTCTAGAAACTAAAGTATGGAAAGTTATTGTCCCATGGTCACATTTTTGTAAAGAAAACTGTATCAGAACATAGCCATAAACATTTGTTTATGCATCATGAGAGTGTTCAATCAACAACAGAGCTAGTTTCTACACAGACCCAGGGACCCTCACATTTACTGTCTCTACAGAAAAATATATGCATCCCCTGTTCTCAAGGAATTTATCACTAGCATCTTCAGGAATAAGCAACTGAAAATTTGTAGATTTAATGCCTTTAAAATCAGGAGCAGATGTACAGTGTTGCCTCCCCCCAACACACACACACACACACACACACACACACACACACACACACACAGATTGAATCTACAGCTTTCCCACTGAACTACAACCCCTTAGTATTTTTAAGTCAAGGTCTTGCTAAATTGCTAAATTGGCCAAGCTGGGACTGAACTTTAAATCCTCCTGCCTCAGCCTCCCAGAGTTCTTGGGATTATAGGTGCATACCTTAATACTTGGTGTCCTATTTGGGTTTTTTTGGGGGGGTACCAGAAATCAAACTTGGGACCACACAATTGCCAGGCAGGTGCCATGCCGCTGAGCTATATCCCCAGCCTAGCCTTTCCTTTGAAAAATAATACATTTTGAGATTATTTCACTTCAGTGCATATGACTTTTTCTTTCCAAGGTTTAATGGTAATCAACTATATTTATAACACAAAATTTATTTAACTCCTAGTCTTTTACTGTTACCAACAATATAGCAAATATTTTGTGCACTATATACAAAATTTTAAATATTTTATTTTCATCAACTTGATCACACAGTTTATTTTATCTTTATTTTGGTTTTTGCTTTTTTTTTTTTGGTACAGGGAACTGAACTCCCTTGTGCTTGCCAGGCAAGTGCTTATGCCACTGAGCTATATATCCCCAGCCCCTTTGCTTTGTTTTTGAGACACATCTCACTATGTAGCCCAGGCTGGCCTCAAACTCTCTGGCCCAGCATCCCTAGTGCTAGGATTACAGGGATGCACCACCATATACAGCTGATCATACAATTTTATGATTTCTACTTATTTTTGTAGTTGTTGTTTTTGAGACGGTCTCCTTATGTTGCCCAGGTTACCCTTGAACTCAAGAGGTTCTTCTGCCTCAACCTCCCAAGCAGCTGGAATTACTAGTTATGTGCCACTCCACCCAAATTCTATTTGCAGGCACTATGCTGCTGAGCATATATATCCCCAGCCCCTTGCAATAAACTTGTGGCTACATATTTTTCCCAGAGAACTAGTCTTAGAAGAGGAATTATCTATGCTCTAAATATATAGACAAAATGTTTTCCAAAGTAACTATTCAAATCTTCCAATAATGTATAAAGATACAAATTTCATTACTTTTCCTAGAATTGGTTTTAAATTTGTATATATGAATGTATGGAATTTTGTTGTTTTATCTTTTGGTTAAGAATGATACCTTATTTGATTTGCATTTTTTAGTTACCAGAATGCCACTTCTCAACTTTTTTTTTGGAGACAGAGTCTCTCTATGTAGATCTGGATGGCCTCAATGTAGCCCAGTCTGACCTCAAACTCACGGTGATACTCCTGCCTCAGCCTCCCAAGTGCTGGGATTACAGGCATGTGCCACCATGCCCAGCTTCTACAGATTTTTAATAATAATTAGAAATTCAGTTAAAATGCTAACTCCTCAGAGAAACCATCTATTTAGCAGAAATCATCCATTACAGAGAATCTGTGACTGACCAAACCTACAGAACACTGTTTTCCAAGGTGCCATTTCTAGATCCATGTCTTAGTATCAAAAAACTTCTATTAAAAAAAAGCTTTGTAAAAATAAAGAAATTTAAAGAAATAAAAAAGGCTTTGTTTACATAAAGTGAGATGCTATATTAAAATCAATTAGAGTTAACTATAATTGATTTTTAATTATTTTTAAATGTTTCATGACATCAAATACAGCAGTACCTAGGTTTGTGGACTTAATTTATTTCACAGTTTTGGAAAAGATGGCCACAACCACATTGGTCACCAGATAATAGAATTTGTAAACAAAAGCAAAATTTAGCCAAACACTTTTGTTTGCAAACCAAATTGTTCACCAAATTGTTCCTGAACCAAGGTACCACTGTACTTGAAATGCAGACTCCCTTCCTTACAATGTTCCTGTATATACTTTGCATTAACATTTAATTTCTCTTCTAATACTCTGTAACTCACAGACTTTCATCTACCCCACAAATGAAAACCCAAGACAATTTTAAGGTGGAAAGTATCATGACAGAAAAGTGAAAACACTCCTTTCAGAGGAGAGCAACAACTGCAAGAGACAGGCAAAGTCATAAGCCTGTAACATATAACATGATGTCATCTATAACCCCAGCACTTTGGGAGTCTGAGGAAGGAGGACTATAAGTCAGAGCCCAACTCAGGCAACTCAGGGACTTAGTGAGAGACTGTCTCAAAATAAAACAGGGTGGAAACGTAGCTCCATACCAAAGATGCTGAGATCAACCCCCAATACAACACGCACAAAGCAAACAAACAAATGTGATATGATAAATCCCCAACTTACAAACTTTCCACTTGTAGACTTTCACAGGTGTACTGTAAGACTCACTTTGTTGGCTTATGACTGAATCCAACTTATGAACAAGTCTCATAAGTTGGGAACGTACTGTACTGTTTCCTCTCACATTTGCAGTCTCACTTCTCTGTGCCCACTCATAGGAAAACGCGGTATTTCCCTAGGTACGTATTTACTTACCTTACTTCCATCCTCAGCTAGCTTCAACAAAGCTTCTATGCCATGGCTCAACAGAAAACTTCTGAAATGGTCATAGTGATTCCTACATTGTCAAGCCATTGATTATTTCCTTAGCCTATCCACAGATTTTCACAGAGCTAACAACCTGACTCACTGGCAAACACCTTCCTTTCATGACCACTGTCTCCTCACTTTCCTTTTTTTTCATTATCCAGTGGAAGGCTAATTCTCAAATCTTGATGTTCTATCTTCTCAGCTGTACTTTTTAAATTGATAGAGGGACGTGAACTGATGTATCTGCACTGAGATACATCTCTAACCCTTTTTTCCTTATTTTATTTGAGATAGTCTTGCTGAATCACTAAGTCTCCCTGGTGGGACTCAAACTTGTGATCTTGACTCAGTCTCCCAAAGAGCTACAATGACAGGCATGCACCACTGCACCTGGCTTCGGCACCATTTCTAAAATCTGACTTGCCCCATATTTCCTTCCTAGGAGATCTATTCAAATACTGGGATTCAATAACTCATGTATTATAGAGATGCCAATGATTTAAAAATTATATTGCCAATCCTGACTTCAGAGTTACAAACTTACATATCCAACTCTTTATTTCCCATTTCCACTTGGATGTGTACAGGCATGTCCGAACTCAAAATAGCTAACCCACAACATTTTGTCCCTGTTGTGTTTTCCAGTCTACACTTCATCTTTTTAGGTCTGCCCCTCTTCCAAAAATGACACGTGTCCAGCTGTTCCAGTCAAAACCTCGATATCTGTTTTTCCCTCATCCACATCCAACCCATAAGCAAAAGTTGTTACCATTAACTGCTCTCCATCTTTACTTCAATCATCCTGCTCCAAATCACTATCAGCTTCTATGTGAACTACTGCAATGATCTGTATCATTGACATGGTTTAACCATTGCCCCCTGTAGAGTCACTTATATCATGTAGCAGACAGTAATACTTAAAAACAGATCACATCAGCTGGGTGCTATAATCTCAGCTATTTGAGAGACTGAAGCAGGAGTATACCAAGTTCAAGATCAACATAGTAAAATCCTGTGTCAAAAAAAAGTTTGAAAAAGGGACTGGGCATGTACCTCAGTGCAAGGCCTTGGATTCAATCCCTGGTACTGAGAAGAAAAAAAAATGTCATTTTCCTATTTAAAACTTTCTAATGCCCATCCATTTCACTTGGAATAAAATGTAGTTCCTCCTCTTGGCCTACAGGATCCCATTGATCAGCCCTCTGCTTTACTTGTTGATATTCCTTCCACTTTCACACAATAGTTTTTAACACAATAGCATCTGAATGTCACCAAGTACATTCTGACCTTATAGTTCTTAACTAGGGGTGATTTTACCCCAACACCACCACCATCACCACTACCACCCTGAATTTACATGATAGTGTGTGGTGACACTTCTGGTGGTCAAACTCTGAAGTGCTACTATAATCTAATGGAGAGAGGCCAGCAATGTTATTTATCATACTAATGTACCCAAAGAAAGTCCTCCACAGCAAAGAATTACTTGGCCAAACATGCCAATAGTGCTACATTTTGGAAACTCTGGCTTAGAGATACTTGCTGTTCTCTGCTCAGGACTTTTGTTATGAACTCATCTGTGTACTCCTAAAATACTCCACATTGTAGCCCTCACTGCCAATGTGTATGTATTCAGAGACAGAGAGGTAAGTGTGCAGTCCTAGTAAGACAGGAGTGGCATTTTTATGAAAAGAAGAGGCATCAAAACTGTGAGACTTCTAGCCTTTAAAACTGTGAGAAAATACAGTTGTGATTTTCAAGTTACCCAGTCTATGGCATTTTATAGTAGCCTAAGCAAAATAAAGACAACTTTCCCCCAGATTTTATTTCTCTCACTTCCACTGTCATTCAGGTCTTACTGAAAATGTTCTGTTCATTTGTAACAGAAAGCAACCTACCCACTGGAAAAAGTAAAGTTTTAATACACTGTTAGTAGGAATGTTAATGTCAATTAGTATATGCATTGTGCAAAACGGCATGGATGCTCCTCCAAAGTTAAAAGCATTACCACATTGTTACGCTTTATATCTAGATGTCCCTCCAAAGCCTCCTGTGGTCCTAGGTGGAGCTTCTCGGAGGCAGCTGGATCTAGTGTGTCATGCTGGGATTGAGTATGTGATCCTGAGACTGATTCATGGTGTGATGCTACATTTAAGGGTGCCTAACCCTTGGTGGGACTGCTACCCACTCTAAGGGGAGGTAGCCTGGATAGAATATTAAGGGCTGCTGTTGTCACTTGCTGCTTGCTACTTCACTGTCTTGCTGCCTTCTATCTACTACCAACCATTCCTCCTCTGTGATACACTTCTCCCATACTGCCCTGCTTTGGAGCCAGCTGATTATGGACTGAAACCTTTATGAACTGTGAGCTGCAATAAACCTTTTCTCCTCTAATTTTGAGTGTGGGTGTAATTTGTCTCAGCAACAAGACAAAAGTAACTAAGACGCACATGATCCAGCAATATCACTACTGGAGTATATACTAAGAATATGAAATCAGTATGTAGAAAAGATATCAGCATTCCCATTTACTAGCATTGCTCACAATAGTTAAATTATAGAATCAACATAAGCATGTCTACCAACAGACAAATGGATGTAGGAAATGTTATATATACAACAGAATACTCCTCAGCCATAAAAAGGATGAAATGCTATTATTTTTAACAAGGATGGACCTGGAGGTTATAATGTTAAATAAGCCAAGCACAGAAAGATAGCACATGAGTTCACTCTTATGTGGACTCTTAACAAGATGAGCTCACAGAAGTATAAAGCAGATCAGTGGATACCACAGCTGGAGAGGTAGAGCACAGATAGCCAAGGCAAAAATTAGTAATGGTTACAACACCACAACCAGATGGGTGGAATAAGCTTTAGTGTACTATGATACAAAAAGATGATACAGTGAACAATACTGAATCATATGTAATTCAAAACAGTTAAAATACATTAATTTAAAAGTTTTCATAACTAAGAAATGATCAACGTTTGAGATAACCTAAATATCTTGAGTTGACCATCACACAATGTGTAAATGCACTGAAAAATCACACTTTAACCCTTTTAAAGATGTATGATTAGCTGTCAACTTAAAAATATTTTTATATAAAGTAACAAAGATGAAATTAAAATACATAATATCCCTCAATTTCTTCATAGTGCTTTTCACTATATAGCTATCAATTTGGGGGTTTGGGGAAGGAACTGTGAATTCCAAGGAAAGTAGATACTACAATTTGAGTGAGATCATTTTTTTTCCTGTTTTATAGATGAGGAAATTAGGCAGGTAAGATTCAAGTACCTAGATAAAGATATACAGGTATAAAGATACACATTAACTATAGAGTAAGTATAAAATGGCTTATATTAAGTAAGGTAAAAATACTTACTTTCTCTCTCTTTCTTCTTTAAACGTTTTCTCCTCCTATCAATAGAAGCTACTTCAGATTTTAATGACAGATAATGTTTTCTGATTTCTTGCAGTTTTTCCTGAAGAATTGTGATGCGCTCAGCACTTGTCATATTTTCCAGGTCCGCTGTCAATTTAAAATTTTCATTAATATTATTTTGAAAAGGACTTTTTTAATACAAAAAAAAAAGAAAATAAAGTGGTTGGAGAATCAGGTTAAAGCGTATCAACTTTAAAAAAAAGGCTGCTAGGGGCTGGGGACATAGCTCAGTGGAATAAGTGCCTGCCTGGCAAGCACAAGGTCCTGAGTTCGACCCCCAGTTCCGCAAAAAAAAAAAAAAGGGCTGCTAGGTATTTGTTTCCTAAGGTTATTTTCCTCATCTAGAATAACACATAATAAATGCATTATTATATGAATATGTACAGAATCACACATTATTACCTATAAAATATATACATGCTATAGTTTGTAGTATATATATATATATGTGTGTGTATATATATATATATATATATATATATATATATATATATATAGTCATCAGTTTATCATTTAAAACATTCATACTTCCAAACAAGAGTGGCTAACACCAAAACATTAAAATTGTGTTTGTGTATGTATATATGATGTACGCACATATAAGGTAGGTTACGGTTCTGTCACATGGTCTTGCTATGTAGCTCCGGCTGCCCTTGAACTGTCTATCTTCTTGCCTCAGCCTCCCAACTGCTAGGATTACTGGAAGGTGCCACGCTAGGCAGCTTTAATAGTGTATATATTCTGGAGTTACAGAACTATAGATATATTTTTATTTTCTATTCTCTGTCTGTGAAAGTTTTATGGATGTGGCTAACTTTTAAACTGACAGTATTTTTAAAAGCTCTAAACCTTGTAGTCAAGTGTTCTCATAATACTTGACGTATTTTACCATGTAAGAAACACTTTTTAAAAAATTGACAGGCATGATAACTCCAGCACTTGGGTGACAAAGGCAGAAAAACCAGCCTGCACTACACAGGCTCTGCCGTGCCTCTCCGCCCCCCCAATTATAATAATTTCTCACTTACATAAGTACAGAGAGAAGTATAAGTGACATCCATGTGCCCAGTTTGAGTAACCATTGATCTATGCCAAATTTTGCCTTATTCATACCCCAATCTACTCTTTATCCCTAACACTGTTAACACTATGGTTGACTGTTTCCCTTCCCTCCACCCTACCCCCGGTAGTGCTGAGGATTGAACCCAGGGCCTTGTGCATGCTAGTATGTGCTCTATTACTGAGCCATATCCCCAGTACAACACTGTATTATTCTAAAGCAAATTTCTAATACTGTATCAAAAAAATCTAGTCATGGGGCTCAGTACGTAAGTGGTAGGTCACTTGTTCGGCACACACAAGGCCCTATGTTTGATCCCCAGTATCACCAAGAAAAAGTCAGTGATGAGATAGGCCTCAAATGCCTGAAAACTCTTCCATTAGCAATTTGTATATTCAGATCAGGATCCAAATGAAGTCTGCACTTTGCAACTGATGAATGTCCCTTAGGATCTGTGTAAGTTCTTTTTTAGAACACAGGCATCACAAGTAAATAGGATAAAGTGTCAACTTCTTAACTGTCAATCTATGTCACTTACACATCTGAAAACTCCACTTGTAAACTTTGGGTAATCGATTACTGGGCTCCTTGAGATCGGGATCCTTATCCCCATTCTTTCCACATTTTCCTGGAGACTGTGTCCTTGCAAGAGATTTGGTACTATGGGACTTCAGTCCAGTGGAGACTGATTTGACTGGCTGAGCCTTAGTTACACTTTCACCAGCTGAAAGTTCTTCACTATCACTACTGTTTGCTGAAGGAAAAAAGAAAAACATTAATAAAAAGCTAACACTGAATTTGTTACAGATTTCAATAGGCAATTTAAAATTAGGCATTTGAATTTACCACTACAGTAAACAATCTGCCTACAAATGCAAGAAAATCATATATAAATGCATAAGTATCTTACTTAAGGAAGAACAAACTCTTCTTACCTGAACTGCCAGTAATATATTTTTCTAGAAATAATTTTGTTAAAAATTATACTAATTTTCCATTATAATAGACAGACTGCCACATACACAGTGATTAGCTGAAATTTTATTCTATTCATTAATAACACAGAATATAGCATCTTTTAAACTGACTCAATGTAGGAATTTCATTTTATTACTTTAAGTTCTATGCATATAACATTTCCCAATTCCTTTGACCACAAACTAATAATAACGTATAGTTACCATAATAAATAAAGAATTCCTTGGGGAAAAAAACTACATTTATTCCTTTTGTAGATTATGGAATAAAATAGACCATTGGTCTCTCCCTCATAAATTTTATATTTAGTAGCATATGAAGAATTCACAATTTGTGTAATGCCTGTTACACCTGACTTTGCTAATTAAGCTAAGATGGAAATAACCTTGAGCTTGCCATGAAACTAGGTGACAGGATTTAGTATTGCTCTGAATTACCTCTTTCTGGATATAAAGTATTATTTTAAATTCCATCAGAATTAGTTTACTATAATGAATGGTTTGGGCTAACTCCATTTTGATTTACCACAGCAGAAGCCCAATAATTAACATTGGCAAATACAAGCAATGGCTGTATCTCTATATAAATGTTACTTACTCTGAAAATGAGCCCTCTTAGGAAATCTCATTTAAAATGGTAAAATCTTAACAGAAAACCACCACAGTGTAAGAAAAAAACTTTTAATAGCCTAGCATTTTTACCAAATAACTGATGACCATTCTGGCATACAGGTCAGATTCTTTATTTAAAAACAGCTACCAAAAAACCCACAAAAAACTCCCCAAAAAACACTAAAACCAAAACAGGCTCTCAAAGCCTCAAAGGTATTCCGAACAGTAGAAGTACATGCCAACTCCTCCCACTGTGATGTCCTAGGAACAAAGATGCTCCAGCATTCTTACAGATCTTACAAGAACCGCCCCCCCACATGCCCATTGCTGCTCTGGAACCCCTGGCAATATCTAGCTAAGCCACCCAAGGCTCAGCCCCACTCTATCACTGGCCTGCCTCAGCCTCTGGGCCCCAAGGGATGCCATATTCACCGCCTGGAAGTCATATGGGCTCAGCAGAACCTCAGGGAGCTGGCCGAATAACCCTTTTCTGCACTGAAGTGCAGCCAAGCCGGCTGCTAGCATAGGTCAGGCAGTGGAGGTGGCAGGAGTCTCCTGGAAGAGCAGCAGGAGGTCAGTGTGGGGCACCTGAAAAAAAATTCTTTACATATTTTCTGCTTCTTAGTTGTCTACAAAAAGAAGAGATCAAATGTGCAGTCCTCAGTATTACATTCTCTGCAGGTGGATGAACAGTCACAAATAAAGTCCTTATTTGGAGCACACTAAGAGGAGTTTGTAGCTTCTCTCAGGTCACATGGTTTCGGGTGCCAAAGGTAAATGTCACAGACTGTAATTGTTGGAATTATTCCTCTAAGGCTATCTTAATTGTGTAATTGCATGCTGATTTTGCCTTGAACACTTACTAACAATCTATTTCATTACAGTAAAAATAATGCATACCTGAAGTATTTGACAGTATGTGACACACAGAAAAATAAGTGGAAAGCTCTTGATACTATAAACATCATGTTTACCTTACACTGGTTATTATTTTGAAAAGGAATACCTAAACATTCACCAGCAATCAATACCATAGCTGACTAATACTAACTGTGTATTCTAAAATATATCTTAGATCAGAAAAATTGTGTCATTTTTTATTGAGAGTAGAAATGAAATCAAATGTTGGACTATCCCATATCCTGAGTACCCTTTTCTTTTTTTTTTTTTTTTTTTTTGCGGTACTGGGGATCGAACTCAGGACCCTGCGCTTGCTAGGCAAGCGCTTATTCCACTGAGCTATATCCCCAGCCCCCTGAGTACCCTTTTCTTAATAGCAAAAATGTACAGGCTGTGGTTTTTCTTATTTTAAAAATTAGAGAGAGCTTTCACACTTACTGCCTTTTCCCTTTTTCTTGTTGTTTACCACTGTTGCTTTATGGCTTCTTTTCTGCTTTTTTGATGAGCTTCCTGCTCCCTGAGCATCTTTCACTCTTTTCTGACCTGTAGAGGCTATAATGAAAAAGAAATTAAGTAACACAAAATAAAAGCAAACAATGCCTAGGTATTAGCTCCTCATTTTAGAAAAAAATTTAAGAACTAGATGTTCTTTATGAGATTTATAAATTATCACAATAATTACTATACATTTTTAATATACTATGATTGATGAAGCTGAGTTCTTACACATAATAAAAGTTGGGTTTTACCATAGTATGTAGCAACCTTCTTAGAAAAGTCAAATATAAAATGAAAGTAGTTTTCAATATAGTACTGAGAATTTATGAATCTAGTAATTCAAAAGCAGTATACAGTGCATGCTAAAAATAAAAGCTGAAATTTGTTAGGATTCAGTAAAACCAAAGAAGATTTAGTTACAAGATGAAATGTTAATGAATATAATTTTCAAATACTATAACAATATTAATGAGATAAATTTTAGCAATCATTTAATTTTTGTTTTTATAAATTTATTTCAAGAATAACTTGGGCGTCCAGAACACTGGTTAGTTAACACATACAGCATTTACAAACCCAGCATGGTAGTCGTAAGAAACACTCCATCTTCTTGGTGAAAAACTACTCCAAAACATTATATACAAATGTTAACTCTTTCTTCAACTAGCTCAAGACCTATTTTGACTAAGATTCCTGTACCATTTCTCTATGCTATTCATGAGTTCCATATCTACATATATATGTATATGTATATGTAATTATATATATATACACACACACACACACATATATATATTTTATTCTCTCAAGAGAGTACAAAGTAAGCTTTTCCTCCCAGAAACTAATAAAGTGCTATCTCCACTTGTTCCAGTATCCGATACTATAACATATTACATAAATTAGTATTGGTCTTGTTACCAATAATAAAATCAACCATCAGTGTACATAACATGGCTTCCCAGGTTAGAAATGGGACAAGCTATTCACTAAAACCTATTTTTGTTTTTAATGGGTCACACCTTACTTATAATTTTTCCAAGTCTGTTTTAATACAACAATTTAAGTGAAACATAAAGAAAGGGACTTATGTAAAGTATACTAAAATGTGGAATCTTCAAATTAATTGCCAGGTTTTTCTAATAAAAATTTCACATAGGCTACCTTAGAGGGAAAAACTAAATCTATATAGTAGAAGCTATTTTACTTTAATATAATGTGGATTCACCAATCCTTTAGCAGAAAAATTAATTAAAATGAGGTCACATAAATAGGTATACAAGACAGCCAGGTATGGGGGTACATATTTGTAATCCAGCAATCTGTGAAGCAGAGGTAGAAGGATCACAAATTTGAGTTTAGCCTGGGCAACTCGGCAAGATCCTGTATCAAAACAAAAGTATACTTGATCTTAGCCAAAACAAAAACATAAACAAAAGGGGTGAGGATGTAGCTCAGTCTGAAGACCATGAATTCAATCCCTAATATTGAAAAACAAAAGTGCAAGAAGAAAGGTGCACGAGTATTTATTTCTACACACAGAAATCTATAAATTAAAACAATTTAAAACAATGCTTTAATTTGATAAAGCAGATGGTCTTTCTTACCCTAAATCAGAGTACCTCATATTCTTTCTTTTTAAGCTAGTAGTCTGTCTTTTCAATAGAAATGTGTGTTTCAAAGGCAAGTGTCAGCCTAGAGTATACTGATTTTTTTTTTGGTACTGGAAATCGAACTTAAGACCTTGAGCTTGCCAGGCAGATGCTGTGCCACTCAGCTATGTCCCCAGCCTGAGTATATTTATTTTAAAAAACACCTGAGGAAGTGGTTTATAAGAAAAATGATGACAATATAGGCTTAGCACCATCAGAAGGCAATAATGCTTTTGGAAAGTTGTAATTTACATTTTCACCTTTAATTTCTTCATGGAAAATGAAAAAAGTATTACTGCAGGTTATTAACACATACATTGTTCCTTCAGTTTGGAAGCTATGTATCTAAGAAAGCATCAAATTCCTTTACAAACTCACACAAGTTAGTCAGGCTTGAAAATCAGTTTGACACGGTTGTCTGAGGAAAGCCATGCCTGCGCAGTTGTGGTTGCTCCAAACCCCTCTATACAGTATTTGGTTAAGGGTGGAGGGGTCTGTCAATAAATCAAAATGTCTGTGAGAAACTGCACAATACAATTTCAAAAACAATGTTACAGAAATACACTTAAGCTGCTTATGCCGTATAGTCAACCAGTGCATATAATGACTTTCGAACAGGTTGGGCTTTGGGCTTAGGTGCAATTTCTAAGTATGTGTTCTGTTCAGCTGCAATGTCATGGATGGTTCAAGTACAGGACATTAGAGCTTTCTCAAGCTTTTAAATGCATTCTGATACTATTTTTCAAATTATCTTCCAAAATTTCGACTTTTATTGTATTCATACAAGTATACCACTTAGGCTTCACATTACAAGATATACTGTGACATGACTGAGACCCTAAGAGGCAAAATCCAAAAATAAGTCACACAGACATTTTCTTCCTTACCTTTTTCAGGGTGTTCTGGTTCTGGCTGATTGCTACTGCTGGAGCTCACACTGGCATCAAAGCCTGCTGGCGAGCTATTCCCTTCAGACTGGAGGTCTTGGAGCTCTCCTGCAACACTATCCACCTCAATTGTGCTATCAGTTTCACTCTTGATACTACGAATTTCTTCATGGTTTGGAGCCAGGGGCTCTGACACTATGACAGAAGACTGCTGCTGACTGGCTTCTGTTACAGTGACTGATGAAGGCGACTCAGGTGTGGTAGGAGGGGTATTTAGCACTGAATTACTGCCACTACTTGGAAATTCTGCCTTTCTGTCACTGACCTCTGTTTTTTCTTCAATGGGCTTACTGTCAGCACTGACTGGCGGTGGTTTGTCTAGCTCAACACCGGGGCAGCAGCTCTCCTCTTCAGCCACAGTCCGCAGTGACTCCTCCGCCACTGCCTCCTCAGGTGCAGGATGGGGTGGGGAAGCTGCAGCCTCAGTATCAGAGTCTGAAAAAAGCTCCTTCAGTGTTTTCTTAGGCCACTGTCCCTGAATACTTGACCAGACATCTTTTCGATCTTTAGCCCTGCTGTTCTGAAGTCTTTCATCAGAATTATTTAAAAGTTTTATCCTTTTTTCGGCCACTTCTGAAAATCCTGAATAGAAACCAGTTGTCCTTAGCGATTTTCTCTTCTCCTCCAAACCATTGTATTTCTTGGTTGGTGTCATCTTTGCTTTTGATTTTTCTTCTTCATCTTCATCTGAAGAGCTGTTGCTGCTGTTTTCTATGCAAAGTGATTCTTTGCTCTTAGCTCTCTCTTCCTTTTTGCCAGGTGACCCAGTCTTTAAACATTCTTCTGTATTGCAATACCTCCTTTTACCACGTTTTATTTGTGGCTTTGAAGATTTATCCGTTGTGTCCTTCTTAACGTCCTTTCTCTTCTTTGTGACTTCATCTTCATCTTCATAATCACTATCTGATATTCCTTCCATATCTTTTCTTAAACTTTCTGGAGATTTTGACACTGGTTTGGGTATTATCAACTCTGTGTGAACTTTATTTTCTTCTAGCAAAGATGAACTGTTCTGTTCTTCTTTTGAAGAAAGTTCATTTCTGGTATGGGTCATATGATCCATTTTAGATTCCTCTTTCACCTTATTATCTATGGCCTGAGCACTTCTCTCATCTTCCTGCTCACTGTCTTCAGCAGAACTTTCAGAAGCTACAAAAGAGGGAAGAAATACGTAATTTTTCTATGTGCCTAGTGCCTTATATAATAGTTCCTGTGTTAAAAGCCACCCTAAGGTGCTAGCTTTTATCCCACTTTACTGCTGAAGAAAGTAATTTTTCAAAGAGATTAAAATATGCCAAGACAGAAATGTTCTATTAACATGTCATAGTGGTAGTTAAACCACTATATCCTTTTGCCAAAGCTCAGTATTGTACATAAAATTGTGAATTTCACTTTAACATGTAAATTATTCCTTCATAAAGCAGATTATAAAAGAAAAAAACTTCTCCAAATTTACATGACCAGAATATGATATCGCATGTAGGAAGTAAGACTTCTTGAAAATTAAACTGGTCTAATTTTTAAAATTAAGAAATTAAGCATTATAGCAGTCAAGCATTATAACCGTCAATTAAAGGACCATAAATACAGGAAATTTCTAAAAAATTATAGTAGAAAGTCAAAACACTGATTAAAGTTAAAACATTTTTAAAAGCTCAAGTATCCTGAAAATGGTACAATATTAAAATACTGAATGATCAAGAAAAAAAATCAGTAAAATATAGAAAACAAAATCATTCCACAAAATTGCCTGGAACACAAACAATATTCTATCATATACTACACAGGATCAAAATATACTCCACAAAAGGAGTATCTCACTGTGAAATTTTAGGACATTAAAAACAAAGAATTGAGATTTGCAGGGGGTGGAGTGGTATCCAAAAACAATCAAGTCACACACAAAGATTCAGGAATCTAAAGAGTTCTAGACTTCACAGGAGCAAGGCTGGAAGCAGGAAACAACAATGACGATAAAGTAAGAGAACTTCTAACTTAACTGCTACAGTACAAATGTTCTCTCTAAAATTCATACAGAAATTTAACTGCCACTGTGATAAGAGGGGGAGTTGGTCCTTTAAGACATGACTAGGTCATGAGGACTCTAGTCCAGCCTCATGAATAAGAACCAATGGCCATTAACACAGGACTGGGTTAGTTACTACATAAATGTCTTTGTTATTAAAAATGATCTCTCCCTCCCTCCTCCCTTCTCTCTCTCTTTCTCTCTCTCCTTTCTCTGTCTTCTCTGTCTCCCCCCACCCCATTCTCTCTCAAATGCTCACTCACCACATGATGCTCTTGCCATGGTAGGACACAGCAAGAAGAATCTCACCAGATGCCACCACCTTGACATTACACTTAGCCTCCGGAACTATGAGAAACAACTATCTTTTCTTTATAAGTCATCTCGGCTATGACATTGTTATACTAACAGATAACACTGAGCTTTAAACGGAATAAACTGTAGAATAAATAACATTATTTGGAGAGTTATCTTCCATCTCCTATACTTGTCCTTAAGAAGTGACAGTGCTCCATCAAAATGACACTGAGACATTAAAAACGAAGTAATTCCAAAATATTAAAGAAAGAACACTGGAATGGATCTATCTATTGAACTATCCTATCCATCCATTCCTCCCTCCATCCAGTGATCTCTCTACCCATAGAATGAATCTGTCCTCCTCAGGAGGAGAGCTATGTACTAGATACAGAAGAAAACCAGTTCAGACTAGCACAGTGCTATTTCCAGTCAGTCACACGGGGGGGGCTACGATTAAGCTGCCTTAGGTCACTATACAGTTTTGAAGCAGTTTAATGTCCTGTTATTTTTTTAATTCTTTAATTTGTTTTAGGTACATGCTAATGATATTCTAACTCTCCTTTCCATGTCTTATATACGTCTACCCAGATCAACTGACATCATTTCATCCAGCAGAAAAATTTTGATCTACTTCTGAAAGCTAGAAGTAAATCTCTATATATTCTTCCAACGAGAAAATGCAGCATAAACTACTACTCCTAGAGCACGTTTTCACTGGTCATCTACTATTACTACATCAGATATTCTAACTGTGGTGAGCCTGTTTCCCAGAAGTCACATATGATCTTGTCCCAGTGAATTCAACAGAGGTGCTTTTGTAAACTCTCAGAGAAGCTGAATTTGAATTAGAACACACTCTAGAGACTCTATTTAGAAAATACTCTCAGGGAACCTTCATCTAGGTTTTCTTACAAAGTGAGGCTTATACTTGTTAACAATGTCATCTTTAGGAATATACACATTTATACTTGAATTCCTTAAAAAAAATCAATAAAGCCAGGCATAGTGGGGCACACCTACAATCCCAATGCACTGGGAGGCTCAGGCAAGAAGATTGCAAGTTAGAGCCAACCTGGGCAACTTAGTGAGACTTTGTCTCAAAATAAAAAGGATCTGGGGATATAGAAATAGTTCAGTGCAGAGGCCCCTGGTTAAATCCTGTCTCCCAATACTCTTAGGTAAATCCTATTTTGCTCACATCTGTAGATACCTACTACTATCTATATTACTGCTTTTCTTTGTATACATACACTGTATGAAAGATATGTTAGGAGACTTAAAAATCTATTTTAGAATACTGTATAGCATTTATTTTATAAAATGAATTTGTAGAAATACTCATGTAAAACAACGTACAAAAACAAACTGTCATTACATCCAAAATAAAAACCAAAAGCCAAATCATAAGCAATGTAAAATTTAAGGAGATACACACTTACCTAATTCACAGATCAGACAGCCCTTGTGTCCTGCCAGATTTAATAAATCTCCCCCACCAGTCCTCACTGCTTCTATTATTTGATACATTCCATGCTACTTTTATATACAGTACTAAGCCACATGCCATCATAAAGAGATACTAGATGTACTCAAGGTAAGCAAAGTTTAGTGTTCTTTACAAAAAACCTGTTAAAGTAGTTTTATACTCTGATCCTCTGTAATACCAACTACACTTTCCATGAAAACACAAAGGATGGTGCTTGAAAAACGTACAGTAACAGTGCTCTAAGTTCAATAGTACATTGTTAACTAAAATTTAATCGTGCCCTTTGATCTATTAATCACAGAAATAATAGAGTTCTATTATAACAATCTGATAATGTCACTGAATTGCCATATAGAAATTAACTTACAGAAACTAAAACCAAATACTCGCAGGCAACAGAACGTTACATTTACCTTGAAGTCCATTAAGGATGGAAGTAATTTCTATGGATTTAATATGAGCTGTATCAGAGTTTTTGGCATCAGTAAGATCCAGTTTGGACACCATCTCAGGAGATGAATTTGTCTGAAATGGTGGCTTTGACAAGCGACGAAGTTTACAGTTTTTGGGAGAATATTTTTCATCTTTGTCTTTTTCTTTATCTAATTTATTCTGAATTGAAGAAAAAGTAGCTCATGTTAGCTGTAATTTATCATGAGGTATTCATTAGAAACAGCATTAATACCATTTTTAGCTCTGAATCACAGAATAAACTATTAAATAATAGACTATGAAAGTTTTTCTTAGTTACTAAGAAAATGCTATAGGTCAAGCAGAATGTTCTTGTTTTTACAATAAAATTTAACACTGGAATCAAAATAGTGATCAAGATCAGCAAATATATATACTGCTAGTAATTGATGTTACAAATTCTTCAAAATTCAGTAATTTCAAATTAAATATTTACAGATAAAACAATTTAAATCTGCTTGTCTTAAATTTAAGCACTCACTATAAAGTATGAAATGGGAAGGGCAAGGGATATAGCTCAGTGGCACCTTGCCTGGCAAACACGAGGTTGTGAGTTTGATTCCCAATACCAAAAAAACAAAATAAAAAATAAATTTAAAAAATAAAATGGTAACGACAATACTCCATACTTTCTTTCAACTAACAACTGGGATAAACTGAACAAAAAGATCTCTTATGTCAAGGGCAACTTAATCAGGAGCAACCTTCCTAGCTCATTGAAAGCTTAATGTTTCAGGAAGGATATATGAAATTTCTTAAACTCTCTACTCACAAACAGATAAGCAACAGTTAACATACTTCTCGGAAACAACTTTGAAAATTTGTTTCAAAAGAATTTACTGAAAAAACATAATGTATATAGCTCTTTGAAGCATGAATTACCAGTAAATAATTCTGAAGTCCTATTTTATAGTCAAGACTACAAAATTTAAGTGATCCTCACAATCCTCCTGAAAATGGTATATAGCTAGTATCACTCTAGATGCACACAAGACAAGTTAATTTCTCTCCAAGGTGGTCCATAGCCCAGGGATATTAGCATTTTCTTAGAACCTGTTAGAAATGCACATTTCTGGAACCAATCTCAGATCTACTATATAAAAAACGCCTATGAAGTGACCAGGCAACTTAAGTTTGAAAGAGTTCTCCTAGTGATTCTGGTATATGCTCCAGGGTGAGAACCACTGCCTTAGTGCAAATATGGTTAAGTGTGAGAACACACCAGAAAAGCTTGTAAGTGCAAGTAGACTTCCATGCCCTGTCAATGGTTACTGCTATCCCAACTTTTCTGCTATTGTCAGCCATTTCACAACTTCATTATTTTATCCAAGAGTTCTAAATCTACCGTGCATGAGGACAACTGAAACAATCCACTCAAGTCTCACTACAAATATGGCTTTTACTGGCTGTCAAATGAGCCACTATAGTAGTGGCTTGCAGAGTAAAATAAGACCCAGTAAGGGGAGGGGAAATATCAGAAAATATTACCTATAAGCCTTTTAAAAATTCATATGCCTCTTTCCTTATGACTAGGAATTTTAACAAGCCTGGACTGGTATCAAGAAGGGAACAGAGACAAACATTTAGAAAAACTTACATAAGAAATATTCTAATATTGCTTTGCACATCCTTAATCTATCCTCTACCTTAGCAATGCTATAGTAAAACTTGCTTTTAAAAGACATGGGCTTTTTTTAGCACCACAAAAAATATTCTTCTAGTAAGTATAGCATGAAGTATATTATTTTCCAGTGACACCTAAGCATGAAGATGTAAAGGAAATTAAGATGTCCTACTTTGTAGATACTAGGTTTAAATATTTTAAAACACAGACATAATTTCATACTGAAAAAAGAATAATCACTTCTGGGAAAAGTTTCCACTATCTGGGACTAATAAAGTTATCATTTAGCAGGCAGGTAAGTAAGTACCTCCTCACACTGAGTATGAAGACTGAAATTCCAAACTATTACATACCTCTACTATAAATAATGAAATACAAAAAAGATACCAAAAAGATTAAAAATGCTAAAACTTAAGGTTAGTGGTCTATTTTCTAACCAAGCACTTAGAAACATTTAGTTTGCACATGACTGAAGAGCAAGTGAGTCTTAGGAGCATATACTAAGCCCCTACCTACAGTCAGATAAAAACAAAAAATGTTGTCAGCCTCTCCTCTGCCTACAGACACTTTTCTTCTTTAGTAGGTTTACCATCTATGCCAGTAATTCATGTCTCCTAGTGACACTGCTTTATGGCTCCTAGTTGGGGACCGAGCAGATAGAGAAAGACTGAAATGGTCAGGTGCAATCTGGATGGGTAGTTTTATACAACACCAGGGCTAAAGAGGCCTCAAGAATCATTTCGCAATGTTTGTTTTTGAGATAGGGTCTCACTGTATAGTTCTGGCTAGCCTTGAACTCATGGCAGTCTTCCTGCCTCAGCCTCCCAAGTGTTGGGATTATAGGAGTGCACCACACCATTTCATTTTTTTATTAGTATATATTTGCAAATACATAAGGATTACAGTCATCATGGCATTTAGCAATGTTTCTAAAATGTTTTCCACAAATTGATAAAATTAATTATAACAAAAATCTAGCATTTGATAAATTTCAAGAGACTGTAAAGTTAAGGGGATCATTTAGGAGGAAAAGTTCTTTAAGAGCTAATGGTATATACCAAAATCAACACTTACCTTTATTTTCTTTCGATGTTTTATCTTTGGCACATTTTTATCTGCAGGTCTTACTATCTTATCAGCTTTAATCCACTCATCGTATCTAAAATTAAAGGAAATATAACTATGTACAACATATAAAGCTATGCCACATTAAAGAGAAATTTACATGTAGTGTTGTAACATTTTAGAACTGGAAAAGATCTTGGAGATCACTTAGTTCAATTTCCAGATTTGATAAATAAACTGCCAAGTCCCAAAGAGACAGCTAAAATGATCTGGCCAAGGTCACAATGTTAGCTACTGGCTGAGCCAAGACCTCTTGATTTGTTGAGGTTCATTCACTCCTTACTCTGGTTTGTGGGAGAGAAACCGAATCTGTACAATACATATTAAAAGAAATCACAGTACTTTCTACACATTTTCTTTTGTTTTTAAAGACCAGGTAAGGCAATTTTTTTCTTTATACCTGTCAAGAAACTAAAGTAACGTATTATATTTAAGTTCATAAAGCACTGTATGATAGCAAAGCCTGAGATTATAATTTGTGACAATACAAAATTGTCCAGAAAAAAATGACTGCTCATAAAATACCAGAAAAATGTTAGGGTATGAAGTCTTCAATATTCTGAGTGCTTCTTTCCTGTGTGTACACAGTTGAGAATCAGCAAAGCTGTGGTGACCATTCAATCCAGTACTGGTAGCCTTTTATTATTTTACATGGTCCAAGTTCCTATTGACTACAGTAAGCTATCTGTTTACACGGACAAGAATGACAGTTTATTTTTATAAAATCTGAGAAAGAATAAACATTAAAAACAAAGTAATTCTTTTTGCATTCTGAAGTTCTATCATTTATTATGGATAACAAAAAATTGACATTTTTAACTCAACAATATGAATAACTGAAACAGGTTCCAAATTAAAATGTCCTAATTAGTAAAGGTATTAAATAAACAAACAAAGGCCCCAAACCAAGAATTACCTGAGTCTTCACTTGACTATTAAATTATATTCATATGCTACCACAGTCCTAGAAGTATCTGGAGCAATTCTGGGGCAAAGTGTTACACTGCTGATATAAAATACTGTACTGGCTACTGTAAAGCTGAGGAATCGACTGCTTGTAAAGATTACGTATGACAAGGTTTTAACTGGGAGAAGCTTCTAGGGGACAGGATGGAGAAGACAGGACAGAGACAGGAATGGAATGAGCTCTGGAAGTTCTAACAACCCCTGCTTACTAGTCAGGTGGCTCTGATCAAGTCATTCTCAACATCAGGGTGAGTTTACGTCTGTATAAAATAAGACTGCATTTAAAAATTTTAAAGTAAAACTTCATACCACATGAGATTTTTTGAGAAGTAAATGATAGTACTTTCAAAGATTTAAAGTAAGTATTATTCCTCCTTTTGGTGTTTATACTGATACATTAATATCTACCTACATATTTGTGGTATATTTTACCTTTCTCAGCAATACCAAACAGTGCACTATGCTTAAAAAAAGACATTAGTGGCTTGAGGATAGCTGCACGGTAGAGTGCCAGTTCCAGCATACACCAGGCTTTTTCCAGAGCCCCAGCACTGGAAAAAGAGAAGAAAACTGAAAAAAGAAAGCACTTTAAGCTGGGTGTGGTGGCACACTCCTGTACTGCCATCACCCAGGAGGCTGAAGCAAGAGGACTGCTGTGAGTTTGAGGCCAGCCTAGGTATGCCACATAGTAAGTTTGAGGCCAGCCAGGACTACAGAACAAGACCCTGTCTTAAAAACAAAAAAACCAAGCAAGCAAGCAAGCGAGCACTTGGGCTCCTCCGAAAATTTGGAAGATGGTGGAAAATTAAAAGAAAATACCCATGCCCTCTACAAAGTTCTTTGTCAACTCTTACAAGTAGCTCTATAGGAAATGTACTTCTTATAGGAAGTCAATGCTATCAATTTTGTTTAAAAAAAAAAAGAAATGAAGGCTGGGTGTGGTGGTGCATGCCTATAATCCCAGCATTTGGGAGACTGAGACAGGAGGATCACTGTGAGTCCAAGGCCAGCCTGAACTGCATAGTGAAACCCTATTGCAAAAAGACCAACCCCCCCAAAACAAAAAAAAACAAAACCCCAAGAAACAAAACAAGCTATTTTTTATGATACAGATTGAAAAAAGCTCATAATGGATACATATAACATTAATGTTAATTAAACAGACATAATAGTTTCTCTGGTTTTCTTTTCTCTTCCTGTTTCCTTTTTGGTGCTGGGAATATAACTCCACGCCTCAAGTATACTAAGGTAAACAACCACTGAGATACCTTCTCAGTCCCACCTTTTCACCTTAACCAAAGACTACTGGCCACATAGCAAGTTTTATGCCAGACATTTTTATTACCAGTATGTTAAAAAAAAAAAACTTCACTTAATTCCGTATGAGTTCAACGAATATGAATTACAATTAAGACATGAATAACTCAAACTAGGGCAAAACTGTAGCTTTCAGTTTAACAGTATCATCGTATTATACATTTGTAACACTTCACAGAGAATACCAAACACTTCAAACCAACACAAAGAGTTACTTCCTCATGAGTAAAATGTTCACTGTGTGAGAGGAAGATGTCTTACACCGAGGTAATACAGGCTGCTCAAATTCTCTTAGGAAAAAAATAGAAGGAATATAGGTAACTAATACAGGCTAAAACCAACTGCCTACACTGCACAGTATAAAAATGGTAACAGTTCGCTCCTCTCTTCCAATGAAAAAATAAGATAGCATGCAAGGACTGGTTGTCAGAAGAATATTAAGTAGTGAATGAAGATAGAAAAAGTATCGGACCAGGCAGATTCTTGGGAAAAAGGCATATGCTGGAGTAAGATGAACAAACTAATAAATAGTCCTAAATATAGTATTTGAATAGTAGCAATTCAACACAAGTCTTACATTATTCTGGATAACAGTTTCCTTTTATACTTCTCATTAAATATTCTGTCTGATTTTCCTAAGAAAACGTCCTGGTTATATTTCCTTTTCAGAATAATTACATGGTAATTTGAGTCTATAAATATTGGCTAATACTGTGATTCCTTTATTACTTAGTTTCTTTCCATTCTATTTTTCAGTGTTTTTGTTTTTCTTTAGGTATTCCCTTATTTTGAGATTATTCTTTTGGACTTCTCTTTTTTAGGCAGTTTATGAACATTTTATAAAATGCACTAGAGCCAGGCATCATAGTACATGCCTGTAATCCCAGCACTTAGGAGGCTGAGGAAGGAGGATCACCTGTTCAAGGCCAGCATGTGCTGCATAACTGAGTTGAAGGTCAGCCTGCACTACACAGTGAGACCCTATCTCCAAAAAAACCCACTAAAAATAGTTATTGTAACTAACAGGTTAGAGATAGGTTTCAGAACTACAATATGTCTTTAAAAATCAATCAATGTATTCATTTCAGACTAAGAAATTACAAAAATAGAAGCAAACGGTTTGACCTTAGTTTGCAAGTATTATAGGCTTTCCAAAATTCACTAGGTGGAGAATTAGAGAACAGTAACTGAACTGCCTGATTAAACACTGCAGTATCAGAATGATGGTGAATAACAGACCAGGGACCAGAAAGTCTCACTAAACTGCACACATGAAGAAGAAGAATAGCTGAAAATAATCGATGAGAATTTTGGTTGAGGAAATTTTTTTCAAATTACAACTCTCTTACAAAAAAGGCTGAGACCATGGATATAAATGTATTGACAAGACATATATTCCAAAATACAATAAGATTTTAAATAGTGTGGTTAATTGCCTGACCACATTTACAAGGAAAATTTAAAATGATCAAAGATAAAATGATAACTATAGTTAGATATATATCTAATTATGAAATATACTAGACAATATGTAAATATCTAATATCTAATATTTATCTTCACTATAGAATACTTCCAACGAACAAAAGAGAAACATTCATGTGAGGGGAAAATTGTGTCCCCAAAAGTCAACATTCCCTAGAGATTATTAAAATTATCAAAGGAAGAGCAGGGCATGATGGTATACACCTGTGATCCTAACTACCTGAGAGGCTGAGGTAGGAAAAAATCACTTGAGCCCAGGACTCTCAGGCCAGTGTGGGAAACACAGGGAGCTCTTGTCTCCAAAATAATAGGTAGAAAGATGGATGGAAGGAAGAGAAGAGATGCATCCCAACAAATACATGTAAGAGACCAAAACTAGTTTAACTATTAGTACCAGCTTCTTTACAAACAGAAGCAGTATTTCTAATTCCCTATCAAATACCATTCAAGATGACCAGAATGAAGGGAATATAGTTCAGAATTACAACAAAGAGCTACAGTTGACCTGTATAGTCTATATAAATTTAAATGTTTTACACAGTATGTTAATAAACATTTTTTTTTGTTAATAAACATTTAAGAGACTATAACACAGTTACTTTAGGTATAATAACTCTGCTAAAAAGTGGGGAATCTAGGTCAAGTTCAAGTATCTTGAACACTGTAAAAATTACTAGAAAGGATGAGGAACAGCAGCCTATAGTCTCAGCAACTGAAGACTGAGGAAATAGGACCTCAGGTTTGAGATCAGCCTGTATAGCTTTATGAGATTCTTTTTAAAAAAGAAAACCTGAAAGGTAGGGATGAAGCTCAGTGGTAGAGTGCTTGCCTAGCTTCAGGTAACTGATTGATGCCCTGGGTTCAACTCCCATAGCCACCCGCCCCAAAAGTATGAAAAAAGTATGCAAAGATCTCTCAATTTCAATTTCTCTTTTTAGTACCATATCAAGTAAAGTATTTGTCCCCCTAGTACTGGAGACTGAACAGAGTCTCATGCAGGTTAAGCAAGCACTCTACTGCTGTGCTTATTCCTAGATTTTTATTTTGAGACAGGGTTTCACACAGGTTAGCCTTGAACCTGAAGATTCTCTTGCCTCAGCTTCCTGAGCAGCTGGTATTATAGTTGTACACCACCACACTCCGGCTTAAGAGTATTTATTCTTGGTTTTGTGATTTGTTTTGCTTTGTTGAGACAAGGTCTTACTAATTTCCAGGCTGACATTACATTTATGATCCTCTTGCTGCAGCCTCTCAGAATAGTGAGTGCACCACTATGCCTGAGTTCTTTTTAAGAGCACATTCTTTAAAGTATATAGAAAGCCTATCAGCTGAATGAACAACCTTTTTTGGTTTTAAAATGCCTCTAGTCCTTTTAAGACATTGCCAAGTGTCATTCTGTCCTTCTTGCACCTACACTAGTCATCTCTGTACAGGGGCTTCCATTACTTCTCATGCTGTACTGAGCATCTCACAGAGAATAAAGACATTGGTCTGCACATTCTGATAAAGTCTCTGTACTGACTGAATAGGAAGGACACTAGTATTATAATAGCAATTATGGAGAGATATCTTTAGAGAAACTACATTATAACTAAATAACTAAATTTCTTGCCAAGCACAGCAGGTCTACTACCATCAGTTATTATGTTTAATGAAAATGTAGCAGAAGAGCTGGCAAAGAAACACGACTTGAGCGGTTGTCCTACAAACAAATTAGACTGCCTTCTAACTATAGATTCAAGCAAAAATTTTACAAGACTTGCTGTGAAAAACCAGGAAGAAAGACTGACAGAAGCTCTCCTGTTTTTAATTTTACCTTTAGAAGTTATAATCAGAAGAGAATAACAGGACTCTTCCTAACAACAGTAAATGTACTTTGCTAGGCACAGGTGAAAGAGGAGTATTAAATCTTCCATTAAAAAAAAAGCAAAACTAATCGAAATATTAAAGATAATAATCCAAATATTAAATAATAAAAATAATCCAAATATTAAATATTAAAGACAAGTACAGTTCTTATCACAGGGAAGATGACTGATTGAGTGGTAGGGCAACGGAGATGAGGGAGGAGAAAAAACGAACTGATCAAAAGGGCCATCATCTGTGTAACTGAGTAACAAAGATGAAGGTAACATTATGTAGGACAGCATCCAGAGCTGATTCCCTTCTATGTTCTCTATAAGTCTGTATTTCCTCAGTCGTTTTTGTACTAGCAGACGTGAAGATAACTTTATATTATACAGCATCCAGTGCAAATTCCCTACTATCTTATCTATAATTTGGTATTTCCTTTAATGTTTTTGTGTTAACTAATGTGAAGGTAACTATGTAATACAACATCCAGTGCTAATTCCCTACTGTATTCTGTATAGCTTTGTATTTTCTGTATTGTTTATGGCTTTTCTGGTTCATATGTCTCCATTCTTTTGTCTTTAAAATAAAATTAAAAAAAAAAAAGACAAAAGTTTGAAAATTATGACAAATAGCGGAGCTGAAGGTGTAGCTTAGATGTAGAATGCTTGCCTGGCACACAAAAAGGCCCTGGTTCAATCGCACCACCACCAAAACAAAACAAAGAAAAAAGAAAAGCCAACAGAAGAGACTGATAAAGCTATGCTTTTACAATTCAGCTATCAATGCATTCATTACAAGTAATGTTGTAACATGTGACCTACACAAGTGCCTTAAATGATATTCATCTAAATTACTCAGAAGAAATTTTCGAGGCACAAGTGACTGATCTGAGAGTATTTTTACTCAGATCATTTAACATTCAACTAATGGAACAGAAATGAAATAATGTAGTGCAAGTTAGTATGTAATAACATAAATAAGTTAAATGAATAACATTAAATAACATAAGTTAAATGAGTACGTTCAACTCCCTTAGCTTCTAAAGGTCTCATATTCTTTCTAACCTATATAAAAAGCAGTAACTAGACCAGATGATCAAAAACTATTAGACTTCAACACTTAAGTATAACGTGGATTTATGCACTAGAGAAATAAGCTCTGTATTGGGCACTGGTACTGAGCAATGAACATAAGAAATCACTCCTGCTGGCAAGGAGCTTATAATTTAACAGATAAGACACTGCTAAACAGTGATTACAAAAGCAATACAAACCTGAAACCTTCTGAAAGAAGCAACCATATTTGAATTCTTTTAATGTTTTAAAATAGTTACAAAACTGTAAGAAACCATTCAGAGACCACAGCATACTTGCTCTCACCAGAGAAAAACAGAAGTTCTAAAAAAGAGCTTTATGACTTTTGTTCTTGGTTTTGTGATTTACAAAAACATCTAAGAAATCCTTTAACAACAATAAAAACAGAAGAATGTTATTCAACCAGATATACTAACAAAAATGGTTCTCATAAATTCAGACTTTAGTTCTTCCCAAACCAAACTTACAAAGAAAAGGTATCAGCACATAATACATACCCAAAAGACACAGTCTTCAAGAATTTTTTTTAAAAAATAAATTACATGCACAATAAAAATATCTTAAAATAATTTCAGAGCAAAACCAAACTGATATAATACTTTACAACTCACTACTGGAAATACACTTACAGATGATTAAAAAGATAAAATCAAATATCAAGCCTTAATTTAGGTAATGTATTATAATTATCTATATTTTGTTTTCTGTATTGGATAGATACCTTTAATAACTGTAAAATGGTATGCATTTTGTATCTTGCCTTTATACATAAAACCAATGTATGTCATGAAATTAGCTACTTGTTATATATCTGACAACTAACGTGGAAATTTAGACTTTCTTAACAAAGAAACTTTCCCTTCTTTTGATCAATAAAATATCAATAAAGCTTGAAAAGATAAAAATTACATGACAGAAAGTAGAATTAGTTATTAATACTTGTAAATTTTAGAAGCAATTTTAAGTTGATTTATGAATTTTATAATCACCACATACATATTTTAATTTGATATAAACAAAAATGAAAGCACTATATTCAAAAAACAAAACCCTAAGCATACTATTAACACTTTGTATTTTCACTTTGTATAACACTATTAAATGCATATCAGAAACAAAAACGACATTCATCATAATTAAGAATGCAACAGCAAAATGGTTGAAAGGTGAATATTATAGCATAGCCATATTTAAAATTTGTCACAAGCAGGTCAATAACGTGGTATAGTAATTACATCAATAGGTTTTCCTAAAGAATTTAACTAAAAAATGAAACAAAGTATAGTTCTTTAGGCAGATGTAATATGTAATTAATAAAAACACATCATAAAGCATTTACCAAGTTTATAAAGACTACTGCAAATGATTAACAACGGAGGTAACTAATTGCATATTGTAATGCAGATACTAGGTTTTAAATTTACTTTGTTAAGTTTAAGGAATTAGTATTTCTGTCCCTTTAGACAAAAACAACTGATGCGACTGTCAGTCTACAAAACTATCCTAACAGAACATGTTCATCTTTCTGTTCTACATTGAACATACCACCCAGTGTATACAAACTACTGAATGAAACAAACCCAGATTTAGTAAACATTCTAAGCTGAATACACCAAGAAAGTAAAAGCTCATTTAAGGGAAAAAAAAAAAACAACTGAATTATTTATCTTTCTTCAGGAAGAAAAATGTTTATTTTCACATGTACCCCAAAACTCTGTAGTAAAGTCACTCTCCTCTAAAACAAAACATCTATACTTGGAAATTATTATCAATGTTCTTTACTTCATATTATACTATAGAAATAAATCACAATATCCCAGCGTTCTATACTTTCTTGTATCTTCAGAATTATACTTCAAGCATGTGAGTAACTTATTACTCTTTTATTATATTCCTAAACCCAATTTGATATACACAATGAACACATATAGCAGGGATTAGATCACAGGGAAATAAAGCAACAATGAAGAATATTCTAGAAAATGAAAGAACAGAGAAACTTAAAAAATGACATAAAAAGTTGTAAAAGCACAGCCAGACATAGGTGGCACATGCCTATAATGCCAGCACCCAGTGAGGCTGAGACAGCAGGATTGCAAGTTTGAGGCTAGCCAGGGCAATTTAATGACTTAGTAAGACCCTGTCTCAAAAAAACAAGAACTGAGGATGTAGTTTAACATGAAGGTCCTCCTCAGGTTAATCACCAGTATCAGAATTAATTAAACAAACAAATAATTTGGACAAAGAAGATAAAAAATAAAAGGAAAGTTACACAGACTGAATGGTTCCAATAAAATTCATTCTAATCTCTCAGTCTAAATTCCATTTTGATTGCTAAGAGTTACAAAAATTATAAAACTTCAGTGTTATACATCATATATAGATTTGAATTCAAATTAAATCAAAGACAGTATTACAGATTCAAAAAAAAAAAGGGAAAACTTTGACAATATTGGATTTCACAATGTTTTCCTGTATAGAATACTAGAAGCAAAGACTAAAAAAAATATATAAACTGAACTTCAATCAAAATTGAAAACCTCTGTACACTAAAAGATACCACTGAGAGAATGAAAAGACAGTCCACAGAAAGGAAAAAATGTATGCTAATTACATGATATGGGATTAATATCCAGCATATATAAAGAATTCCCCCAGCTCAACAACATAACCAACCAATTACAAAAATGGACAAGAACCCGAGGAGACGTTAGTTTTCAAAAAAGATATACATATAGTGTAATAAACATGAGAAAAATATTCACTATCCCTAGTCCCTGAGGCATAATCAAATTACAATGAGATACAACTTCACAACCCCCGGAATGTAAAACAAACAAACAAAAAAGTTATGGAAAAGAAGCAGAGAAATTTGAACCCTAATACATGAAAGGGTGTAAATTATGTGATAAGATATGACAATCACTCAGAAAGAGAGCAGGGTAACATACAGAAATGAGACGTAAGAGGCTCCACTGAGAGCCACGGCCACTTCTGTCCCCAACGCCCATTAGCCCTTACTTACATTCTGTAGGTATCACGTTTACAAAGCATTGGCTTCCACTCTGTTGCCAGAAAGTTAGTATGGGTTAACATTTGGTTAGTACTTGTCATATGCCAGGTACATGCTTTTCTAAATACAGTAGTGGAATATCAAATAGGATTTTTTTACTTTAAAATTGAGTACATTTGCTTAATATAATGTGGTCCTAACATAAAGTTTAAACAATGAAGAAAGACAACAAAAAGTGGTTAGCAAGACAAGGATTATCCAGTCCTAATTCCAGGAGAGCAAATTATTTTTAGCTCAGAGAAATAATTTATAAAAAAATCACTATCACAATAGTAATTCAGAAACTGGAAAAAACAGGAACATAAAAGTTTTAAAAGTTACACAGAAATCAGAAGAAATGGAAAGGAATGATTAGAAGGGAGAGAACATAAAAAGAGAAAAGAATAAATGAGGAATGGCTTCATTCTAAGAAAGGCAGAGAGGTATATGAAAAAAAAAAGAAAACAGTTGGCAGCTAACTATAGCTGCCCAAGTGAAATGTACGATGGGCAGAATGATCCACTAGATGCAATAAAGACAAAACGGTAAGATATAAGGGTAGAATTTAGCTATAGTGGTGCTGATATGCTCAGCTTTTAAGACAGGTCATAGGGAGGAGCCTGATCTTAGAATGAGTTCACACAGAAATGACATGAAAGAAAATGGACAGCAACTTGCAGGTAACCCTTTTCAAGTAGTTTGTTTGCTAGATAAAAATGTAGCCAAGAAATGGCACATCAGGACCAGCTGAGCTCAAGACAGGATGTTCCATTGGGCCTGGTGGAATATGCCTGTAATCCCAGGACTTGTGAGACTGAGAGAAGAATATCATGAATTCAAGCCCATCCTGGAGTACAGAGCAAGACACTGTCTCAAAACATACAGACAAAGACAAGATTTTGTTTGAGAAATGAGAACTGCGTATCTATATGTGGGTGGAAATGACTCTAAACAGAGTGAGAATATGAGTCCCTGTCTTTGATTAGGCAAGAAGGGAAAGGAGGGTATTCAGATATTGAATATTCACCTATGGCTAGAGATAAGAACACAATGTGATCACAGATGCAGGGAGCAAGGTTTAATTAAGTGTTAAATCTGTAGAAATTCTCTCATTTTCTCAGTGAGGTTTCTACCAACAGAAAGGATGGGGAAGAGATGCTGGGGATGTGAAAAGATAAAGAAAACAGCATGAAACAATATGAATTACTGACAAACTAAGGGAGTGAACAGAAAATGGACAAGGAGAAGTAAGGACTCGCTTGAGGTTAGAGTCATGAATTTAAATTAATAATGGTCAGTATGGCTTTCTTGTGCTTCCCCAACAAGATCAGCTGTTGAGCTAGGAGGCAAGGAGGAGGCATGTTCAGGGTTCTTGTGGTTTTGCCAGGGAGTACTATTACTATGAACAGCAGGAGAGCAAGAGAACAGGAAGATAAAGAAGTGGTAACAACTGACCTAGGACAGTAAGCAACATGAAAGATCTGAGAGGGTGTTGTGGGAGGAAGAATGAGTAAGTCCTGATAGACAACTTTCCTTGTCTCAGCTAGAAAATCCTCAGTAAGGGACCATTTCTTAGCCTCTTCAGCACCATCTGTAGTATTTGGCACATAGATGTTCAAATTGTTTTTGCCAAATAAAGGAATAAAGTTGGATAAAAAGTGATGCTGTCAAGAAGTGGAATTGAGTCTGCTTGTTTGGGAAAACCTTTTATTTGTTTTTTTCCCTCCTTGATGCCCTCCATTCAAGGAGGCAGTGTTTGGAAAATAAGAAATTTCTAAAATCTAATACTTTTTTATTTAAAATAATATATTTGTATTTTATCTTTATTTTCAGTTTTCTGTAATTTCTAATATGGAACAGAACTCATTCCTTAAGAATTATATAGTTAAAATTTAAAATTTTTACATTAGTGTATATATAGTATATATTAGTTTGCGGTACATAATAAATACATTCATAGTGGGGATATAGTTAAAATTTTATGTTTTGTTTTGTTTTGTTTGTTTTGATCTTTCTTAGACAGGGTTTTGCTATGCAGTTCAGGCTAGCCTTGAACTCACTTTATTGCCCAGGTTGGCCCCAAGTTCATACTGATCCTCCTGCTTCAGCCTCCTGAGGGCTGGGATTACAGGCATATGTTAAAATTTTCAAGAGCCTATTTTCTATTCTTTTATATCATGGTGTCCTTTAATATAGAAAAAATTATTCTCATCAAATTCCCAGACATCTTGATTACAAAAAGTTAAGTGAGAAATGCTAGAGAAAATTTAATGAGTATACACATAGTCATAATAAAGTATTAATGCATTTTAAACCTCATACTAAGTAATCCAGATAAGTAGTCCCCTTATATTCAGTTGTTAGGGAACAAGGAAAGCTCTGCACACTCTATGAAATTTATGGCAGGTTAATTTCAAACCCACATTTATGACATAACTTAAATGTCTTGACAGTGAAAATGATCAATTAAATAATGACAGTAGCAACTTTTATAAAATAATATCATTAAGAAGTTAAAACAAATGTAACACAAAACCTACTATTAAAAGATAACTAATTGGTGACTCTCTCCACGTGTATGCAGAGAGGGGCACTCCAGGAGAGTGACAGCACTGAGAATACAACGCTGGGCCTTGCACATGTCTGCCCCCATGGTATAATTTTTTAAACGGTACAGAGAGATGGTCTTAAAAACTGAATGACAACACACTATAATACAGATGACTATTTTATCTTGCTACTTCTCTTTATTCCCATTTTCCTAAATTGAATGCTATTGTAAGAAGTTTTAAAAAATTATTTATATAAAACAATGACCTAGACTATTCCAAGTGTTCTGCAATCTGGTAAAATACTAAACTCAATATACTGTTGTATTTCTGGTCACTGTATCAAAAGCATTCTGAAGAAATAGTATACCATTTGTGGCTGGTGGTCAAAAATTCCAACTACTTCCAGTATACACACTGTGAGCATGTGAAGTACTATTTTATTCCTTCATTGTAGCAGTGAAAAGTAAACTGCCTCCATCCAATACTAATCTTTGTATAACAACATTTTCAAGCAGTGAAGTAGAAACACAAGTGAAGTACTAAAAATTTCCCTAGCATTTTAGTAACAGAAATGTAGGTACTAGTAAGAAAAATAACACTAAAAAGAACCAAGATATTCTTCCATGAAGGAAAATCTGTTTGATGGACGTTTCAGATAAAAGGAACATAACATATATAAATAGCTACACACAAAATTTCCAATAGTTCTTGTCATAAATGACTGCCACTAAAGATAAAACTACTTTCATAAATCTCCATGCATAAATCAATGTTCATTTCTGGTTTTACATCTCTTAAATATAAATGAAGAAATTATACTGAAGATTTTCCAAAATAGTAGGCAAATCTTTATAAAACTGATGATTTGTTGCAGTCCTAATAAGGACTATTAAGACACGGAGAAGCAAAAATCGTAATTTTTACTGATTTAAAAGATAAACTCTTTAGTTATTATTATAAAGAAAAATGAGAAGACTGTCACATTAAAAATATGAAATGGTTAATATACTGAAGTGGAGCTATTTTCTCTATGATGCAGGAGTGTACAGAGATAACAGCCCACGTCTTCATCAAGACGTTAAGTCATCTTCTTTTGAAAATTCTTAGCATTTGCACACTTGAGTTTTCAGAATACAAGCACCACTGCTTAACTAGGTCTCATTTTCCTTCCTATGTTATTACAAATTTGAATGCCTGGATTTACTTTTATTTTTGGTCTTTTTTGAGACAGGGTCTTGCTATGTAGTTCAGGCTGGCCTTGAGCTCACTTTTGTAGCCCAGGCTGGTCTCGAACTTCAATGATCCTCCTGCCTCAGCCACCAGAGTGCTGGGATTACTGGCATATACACCATGCCCCACCAGAATGCCTGAATTTAAAAATCATTCCTTACTTTTTCCTTCCTCTATAAATTTCAAAACTAAGATGACAGACATTCCTTTTAACTTCTGAAACCCAACTGCTCTTTACAATGACCCTTTCCTTTAATCTTTTAAGAAAGTTGTATTTTAATTGTGAAATATACTGTGAATGTCCTCTGTACCTACTAAGTCTCTTCTGCTTAATGAGTCTAACAGAAAATAATCAAGCCTTCATTATAGTGAAAATTCAGTCCATTTCTGAAATAATTTCAAGCATTTTATAATGGCCAAGAAAAAAGTCTGCTTCTCTATGTGAGCTAACACAGTAAGAGAGAAGAGCCAAAAGGAGAAGAAAAAGATTTGTATTAAATTTTGCTGATTCAACTTTTCTTCCTAATTTTCAGCCAATATCATCTACATTTTCATTTACTATCCTTGGCGGACTTAAACTCCTTCTGCATTTCAATATAGTTATCATTTAGTAAAATCAAACTATGTGGGTAAAATATTCTTATACCATCTGTGAGGTATAATTAAATATACACTGAGGCCAGGCATACATCTGTAATCCCAGCATTCACGAGGCTGAGGCAGGAGGATCACCTGGGCTATATAGAGAGTAGCCCAGCCTGAACAATATAGTGAGTATAGGCCAGCCTGAACTACCCTGAGACCTTGTCTCAAAAAAAACAAAAAAAAGTAAGTAAATAAATTAAATACACACAGAATGTTTAAATGTTTTAAAATTGCAGTAGGACATCCTTTGATTACTCCTATAAAAATATCCCCCCCTCACTTCAAACATTCCTATCTCTTCATTCCTGCCACAGTTCTAGAAGTTCTGTGTTATAAGCATCTTTACAAGATACGTTAAAAGTACGGTGAGTGGTGCAGACGAGTGCCACCCAACGGAAAGGCAAACTCATAAAAACCACTACTGTGTCCTCATCCACAATAGATCTTGTGCCATACAACTTCTGGCTTCTCCCCAAACTGAAAACGACCGTGAAAGAAGAACATTTGAATCAATTTAAGACATCAAGGCACCCACAGGAGTGCAACTAAAAATACTCACATAAAAGTACTTCCAGAACTGCTTCAGAACGTGACAAGAATGATGAAGTAAGTGTGCTAGAAGTAAGGGGAGTACTTTGAAGAGGACTAATGGCCTTTGTCTTTTACTGCGATAATTTTTAAAAATTTAAACATTTGTTATATTTTTTAATCACACCATATACATCTTAGCTCTTAAATATCTGAAATATCTCCTTTTGAACATGGCATTTAGGTAGGAAAATCAGATACCATCAGGGCATTTAAGAACCAAAAGATGAAAGGACAGAGTATACAGATATTAAGCCTTCAATGCCCAGTGTTCCATTTTTGGAATGCCCACAGCATCGGAATACAATAAAATGTTTTCTTGTTTTTTCTTCAAAATTCTTCTTTGAATTTTTCTAGATAATATATATCAATTTCATGCAAATATTTAAGAAATTGCAAGTCTTCAGAATAAATGGGTTAAAGTGCTAGCTAGAAAAAAAGCTTAGTTTCAAGATCAAGTATCGCATCTAAGCACTGATGAAAGATGTTTTAAAAATCCAAATCCTTATTAATTTGTTGGCTAGGAGTAACAAAGAATGAGGCCCAAACAAACTCGTGAACACTTTCCTCATAATGTCAGTTGCTGCTTTCTTCCCAGCATCTGATTAGATCAAAAGTATACTTTTCTCAGACTAAGAAAGGTAATTAGAATTGACCATAATTCCAGAATTTTTTGTTAAAAGCAAACAAAAATGTACTTCTAGGAAGCAATCTGAGACATATGCTTAGTAACTTCCCAAACCACAGAACACTTCTATGCGTGTCTCTGACTGCATGGACAGCAGTGCTGGGAAGTGAAACAAGGCCATGTGCATGTGATGCAAAAGCTGACTGCTGAGTCACATCCCCAGTCCCAAGATTAAAATTTATAAAATACAAGACTTTATTCCTCCTAGAAGACACTAGGCACAGCATAAACAGCTGCAAGTTACAATTTATATGGCTAATTTTTCAAGGGCTCAACACTATTACAGGTTAGGTTTCATATAAAAATATCAAATATTCCAAAATTAATTTTCTGTTAAAAGATAAAGTGATCAGATTTTTAAAGCCAACTTGCCAATTTTCAATAAAAGCAAAATACAAAATTTCTCTGGATTAACCTAAGAAAACGTGTATAAAAAAAGCTCACTTAGGTCATTAAATACAACCTACAACAAAACCTCAGTTTTATCTTTTAGCTCCCTAGGTCAGCACCACTCACCAGGGGCATTTAGTCAGTTACATTTCAAATACAGCGTTTCAAAGATACAAATAAATTTCTAAGACTTAAGAACAAGGGTGAAATACAATAGCTGTTTAAAAGGAGACAGGATCTTCTTGAAATAACTATTTCCTAATAAACTGCAATTTTTCAATCCCTGCTTACTAAAGAAATGTGATGACTAAGGAACACACAAAAAAAGCCCGGCCTGATGGGCGCACCTGTGACCTCAGTGCTCTTGTAGGTAGAGGAAGAGGATCATTAAGTTCAGGCCCAACTCAGGTAACTTAAAGAGTCCCTCTCTCAAAATAATAAATTAAAAAAATGAAAAGGACTGAGGATACAGCTCAGTGCAAAGGTCATGGGTTCAATCCCCAGTACTTTCTTCCCTCATACATACTAAGAACATGAAGAAGAGGCTATGGTAGCAATGTAGTTTAAAATGAAGAGAGCAAGCATCTTGGAAATTGTCTTACAGGCATCGAAAACTTCAAATCTCTTTTGTCCATTTAAGATACTTTTCTATCATTCATCAATGTTTTCTCCATTATTCTAAATGTATGTCATAAAAATCAACTATGTACACCAGTTTTCTAGACACTAAGGACGTCTTCTAAATACTAAAAATATTAGGTATGAAATCAGTAAGTGAGGTATTTATATGCCAAATGCTACAAATATTTTATATGGTACTAAGACTCCAGTAGAATTCTAACAAGTCTGAAATTCTTTACTTAAGTTTTAAAATAGAAAAGGATTTTAAAAGTGATTTTTAGGTGATAATCACTAGGCTAAAACTCAAGTTACCTCACATTCCATCCGCAGTAATGCACCAAGTAAAGGACCTCTCCACCTTCGACATCAGAATCTTTAATACTAGCTTCATACATTTTTTGATTTTTCCCTCGTCCATACCGCACTTGGACTTTCATGCCTGGAGGGTAGCATTCAAATTCCTCTTCTTCATTGTTTCCATCGTCATCTTCATCCTCTTCTTCATCTTCCTCCTCCTCCTCCTCTTCTGCTTCTTCATCATCTTCATCTTCCTCTTTATTCGTTTCATCTCTTGAAAGGTTTAAAAAATTGCAGAGTTAATAAAAGATACTTCATAAGGTTTTCAGTTCCAAACCACACATACTGATAAAAATCGTGGCTGTGATTGTTCCGGGAACAGCAGGTTCCATGTGTATCAAATGCTCTGAGTTTCAGATTAAGAGTGAAAACTAAAGTTGTGTAGGATGACCATGGTTACAGAAAGATATACTCAAAGAAAAACGAAGATTCAAAAATAAATGCATTAAAAAAAGTTTTTTCCAACAGAAGAACTGAAGTGCTGAATAGGCAAGAAACTAGTAAGATCAACTGTAACAATTTTCTCACATTTTATTATGGAAATGTTTTACATCTCAGATGACAAGTTCATTGTCCTTCATTGCCATTTTCTGACTAGAAATTATATCTGAACAAATGTTTCCATTCGTAGGCTATTTAAAACAAAAATATTTACTAGCAGATGGCTAAGTCTTAGCAACTGCAAAACATGTTCCAACCGCATTTCCAAATGTTATACTGAGTATTACTTTAAGTTTCACAGGAATATTGTACTAATGTCATATGAATATCACATCAAGTTTTTAAAAATTCTTCTAAGTGCCACAATTTCTGCTCTCTTACAATATACTTGCTAAAGGTATTTTTCTGCAACTTTAAAGCACCGAAGAAATAAAGTAGATGAGAGGCCAATTTCAAATACATAAAACTAAAATACATGCTTTACTAAAAGGCACATTACAAATATTTTGATCTCAATACTATGTGCTTTCTAAAACTGAGCATTCATACTCTAACATTAGACATAAATTTGTAAGTTGGAGAAAATGTTCAATTATAAATTTTTAATTACTACAGTTATGTAAATATTCAACATGAAATTTAGACTACATGTAGTCTGTTTTTATCTGCTTCTACCATATTCTGTAATTATTACAACATTTCTCTCAAAAAGTATCCATCATGTGACAAATGAAAAATGAGTATCATAAAACAGGCAAGGCACAAGGCAGCTAATATTTAATGGATGTAATATTTATAGACAAGCTTTTGTTCACTGATAATTTCAGTTGTTTTACATTCTTTATGTAACCTTTTCAGTGGCAACATATTTTATGAATCATTTCTAATTACTTATTACATAGGCAATAAAAACAACCTATAACAGTGACATAAGCTGTACATTGAAGCTTTTTTATCCCTTCTTCAGTTATTGTACTATGGCGTACAAGCTGGGAGGAATCCTAACAGGTTTGTGAAATCTGAGTTCAAAAGTACTAAGTATATTACTTCTGTATGAAATATAAAGATTAGAAGATGCTCAAGAACTACGCCTAAGGGCCAGGGATATAGCTCAGGGGCACAGCACTTGCCTGGAAAGCACAAGGTCCTGTGTTCAATTCCCAGTACCCCCCCCCAAAAAACCCAAAACAAAATAAAACAAAAAACCACTATGCCTGAAAATCACAATCGAGTATTTAATAAATAAAACCTAAATGAATCCAGCTATAAGCAGATAAAAGTATATATTAACTGTGTTATTTAAAATATATCAAAATTTCTAAAACGATTTTTTTTCTTTTTTTGGTTTTCTGAGACAGGTTCTTCCTGTGTACTCTAGGCTAATTTCCAACTCAAAATCCTCCTGCCTCAGGGTCATGAGTGTGGGATTAGAAGCATGTGCTTCCACATTCAGGTTAAAGAAGTAATTTCTCTTTGGTACCAGGAAAAGAAGTAATTTTTAATAAGGCTAAAATATTTAAGAAATTATCAGAAATGGTATTATGGATAATATACAATTTAAAATAAGTATTATATTATATAGCAAATTCAAACAGTTAAGTACTTTGTTGGAAACAATACTAATTCAAGTCTTAAGATTGCGTATCAGGAAGTAAAAGAAGTGTATCTATTGGCCATATTAAAAGGAAGAGATTTATCATGCACTTGAAAATCATGTCAGAAAAAAAGATACAGAATTGTCTAAAGTCTAAAATAAAATGAACACTAAACTGTACCTTTACATTATATAAGGCACTGAACATAGTTGAGAAATGCTAATACCATATTTCTATTTAACCTAGAATAAAAATACTCTAAAACAAAGCCTTCAAATGAGTAAAAATGTATGTTTAATGTCAACCTGAACACAAATAAAACTTTAACAATGCACTTAAGTATAATGCAAATAACATAATTACTAGCAATCAGCCTAAGAAAACTACTTTTTTCTCCAAAAAATGCACTCAACCACATGGAACGTAAAGGTGCCAAGAAATAAATCCTCTAAAATATATGAAACATAACTAACACAGAGAATTTCAAAATTGACCTGTTACATATATTACATACATGTACTCACATACATATATACACATATGTATTTAAGTTAATTATCTTTTAAAGACCAGCATTTTGGGAAAACAAATGGTGCCCCCAAAAGATTTTTTTCATCTAAATGGACAAATGTCAAATTTTCTCAGCTTGATATTCACCTACAATAAAACAAATTCTTTTAAAGCTTCCTTACTATTATGAACTAGGCACTGAACTAGGCATTTTACATATATTAATTTCTTTAATCTCTCATAATATACTAGATAGGAAGGACATTAAAAATTATTGGTTGTAGCTGATCATGCTTAAAGATACTTTATATACTAGAAAAACATACACATTAACTCTTTACAGTAACAATTCCATCTGCAATTAATGAAACTCAGAAATCAATTACAATAGTCCCCCACATTTATGCTTTTGCTTTCCCCGGTTGGTCAAAAGCAGTCTGAAATAGTAAATGGAAAAATCCATCAATGAACAATTTATGTATTTTAAACTGTACACCACTGTGAGAAGCGTGATGCAATCTTGTACCACTGTGCTCCACTTGCTCCGGATATGAATTACCTCCTCATCCAGCATAATCACATTATATACGCTATGCTGTCCACCTATCAGTCACTTAGTCATCAACTCAGTTTTTATACTGACTGTTATAGTAACACAGCTTGTGTTCAAGTAAGCCTTAATTTACTTACTAATGGATCTCTGATTCAAGAGTAGTGAAGTAACACGAGGCAAAACAGACTAACTGGCATCATTGCAGCACATATTAAAACACACACACACACACAAGTACAATCATACTGACATTTCAGTCAACAGCAGACTACACATACAACAATGACCTTGTAAGATTACATCATCCAGTAATGTAGCGATCTCAGTTTAGGGGAAACACACTCTATAATGTTCCACACAACAATGAAATCACAAACGCATTTCTCAGAACATATACCCCATGGGGACCAGCCACATACATATGTAGGTTCAGTACTATTTTTGGTTTCAAGTATCCACTTGCAGGTCTTAGAATGTGCTCCCAGAGTGAAAGGGTTAATTATATATAATGCTTTTAAAGAATATCAATTTGGGAGACTGAGGCAGGAGTACTGCCAAGAGTTCCAGGCTAGCCTGGGCTACAAAGTGAGTTCAAGGCCAGCCTGAACTACACAGTGAGACCTTGTCACAAAATAGTGCTCCCTTCCGCAGCAAAGAGAAGATTAACATGGCCCCTGGGCAAGGATGACACGCAAATTCATGAAGCGTTCCATATTTAGAAAAAACAACAAACAAACAATAACAAAAAACCACACACACACAAAGAATATCAAATTCAGGCATATATATATAAGGAAAAATACTTGTGATATAAATATATTCAGTATTGCTTAATAAGAAGGAAATATTCCAAGAAATGTGTCCCTAAGTAATTCGGTTATCACCATATTACCTAAACATATTTACAAAGGATACCCTGCTATATAACGAGGCTACAGTGCAACCTTATAGGACCACTGCTGACCTTACATGATTACACAGCCCATGAATATGTTCATGAATATCCACAGTACACAGAAAGTCATACAGTTGAAATATTAAAGTAATAAAACCTACAAAATATTTTCTATAAAAAGTACATAATTATCAAAGTGCCTTGAAAAGAAACATCTAGAGATTTAAGATTTTTATGTAAAACACTGCATCCTCCCTTAATTCTTAGTTGAAATAATCTCCAGTCAGAACTGAGGAGTAATTCAAATATACATTTATAAACAGAACAAAATATAATCGACATTTTTACTATGTTCACCTAAACTCATTGTTTTTTCTTATGTATTTGTTACTGACAAAGTTTCAGAAGTCTATCTTACCAAAAAAATTTGTGGCAAACGTTCACCCTTTAAGTTTCGTAATAGCTGAAATAGTCTCCACATTAAAAAAAAAAAAATAGACAAAGCCTCTAATGGGCGGTGTACTTTACATATGTATTTATATATATGTACAAAGAAATGTAACAAAGTATAATAAACACTTCTTAGTATATTAACCCGGGCCCACTTAAAATATTTTTTCTTATTGGTACGCTATACCTAAATTTCAAAAAAATACTAAAATGATACCAAAAATGCCTATGCTTATTTAAAATTAAACATGGAGATGTTCGATTTTTAAACCTCAGAAATAAAATGAAATAATAAAGTTTATTCATAAAATCCAGGGGCTCAACAATATTTTTGTAAATAAGGAGTGGAAAGGGGTTGAAGGAGAGTAGGAGAATGGGGGAGAGAGGTCCATTTATATCATGTACAAATACAAATTCCCTATAAAAAACATGATCATTATATCATCTAAAATGTACCAATAAACTTAATTTAACAACAAAGCAAAGTAAATCCAGGGGCCCATTGGCAGTGCAAAAATTACATTGTTAAATCTTTCCCCTTTCCAAATAATCAAAATAAATAAATGTAACTATTATATAGAACACAACAATTTTGCGTTTTAACAGCCTTAGTGTATTTTCATTCTTTGGTTTAAGAAATACATACAACTCTTAGAACCAAGAGATGTGCGCCACCTGTAAAATAATGGAGAAGGGTGTTTTCTCAAGATTACACTATCACTCAGGCAACCTTAGTTCACAAAAAGAGCTTTATTCTAGGTCAATTTCTTTATAAATTTCCATGATGAGAGCAAGAATAGATCAAAAATATGATCTTTTTCTACACATTTGTTAGAAGGGTCTCTGAAGGAGGCAAATGCTATTTTCTTAAATGAAAAATACTCTGTCATTCCATACTCTTAACAAATTTAGATTTACACATATATGCAAAGTACAAATTATTAAAATTTATCTAGTTAAAGTGCATCATAACCAAAAACAAATTTCTTACCCAGATTTTGCTCTCTCGTCGTCAGCTTCTACCTTTATGCTGAGGGATTCGTCTATCCTAGTTGTGTCATTCTCTCCATCTCCCAGATTTTCATTTTCTTCTGGATCCTTAATGCTAACTTCTCTTTCCTGATCAGACTGTGTAGGTATAGATTCTAATAAATTCCTTTTACTTCCCTAGAAAAAGATCAGAGGAACTAAACCAACAAAAGTAAAATTTTTCAACCCAAATCCATAATTATAAACTGTTAGTAACAGGAGGTAACAATTATAACCTGATAGAGTCACGTAAAAAATTCATGTCATTCTTAAAACAACAGACAAGAATAGCTAAGATATATTGGTTATTACTCTCAAAATTACTCGAAAGTAGCACTTCATAAAATTTACAAACAATAAAGTATAATATTATGCCATAAATTAAATTTAGGAACTTTAGAGAATGTGGAAAATATACCAAATGCAGCAAAAGACAGCCAACAATATCTGATTTACCAGAGAGGGTTTAATATTTTCCTTTCTTTCAATTTCATCTTCACAGGACTTTTCTTCTGTTGGTATTACATTCTTCTCCTCTTCAATCTTTATTTCTTTAATCTCCATTTCATTTTCTTCCTTAACTTTTACTTCTTTTACATTTTCACACTCCTTACATGGCTTATTAATGACCTTCTCTGGCAATGCCATCTGAAATTCAATATTAGCTGACCTACAATACTCCTCAAAACCATATAAGTATCTGGAAACAGAAAAATTACATTCGGTAAAAACATTTCAAAGAGTACTACAGAGCTTTTAAAATGTGCACTCAATTCTTTCATTTAAGCTCTCCAAAGAGTCCATACGATCATCCTAGCATATTCTACTTAGTTCTTCTCAATCTTTCCAATACAGATAGAACATTTTGTGAAAGAAAAAAGTATCCTAAAAAACTACTAAAACTAAGCACGGTAGCACACACCTGTTAATTCCAGCACCTGGAAGGTACAGGCAGGCATTCCTGGAGTTCAAGGCCATCCTGAACTACATAACGAGACTTGAAAAAAACAAATAAAAAAACCCTACTAAATCAGGCCTGGTGCCACACACCTGTAATCTCAGCAGTCTGGGAGGCTGAGACAGGAGGATGCCAACTTGAAGCCCAGCCAGGGCAGTTTAGCAACTTAAGACCCTGTCTCAAAATAAAAAACAAACAGTGCTAAAGGTGAAGCTCTACGCAAAAGTCCTAAATTCAATCCCTAGTACTCCAAAACAGCAGCAACACCAATAACAACACTAATTTTTTTTTAAAAAGTGATAATCTTAAGTACAATAAAAGAACTATTAGAAATACTAGCACTAGCATCTAATTCTTGAGCACTTCTTAAATATAAAGCACTGGGCACCTTAAGAGTAAATCTCATTAATCAACATAGTAATTATAGTCTGCACTGTATAGTGAGATCCTACCTCAAGAAAAATAGGAAACTGAGGTGGGGAAAGGAGGAGGACAATGACAATACCAACGAAGAAGGTAAAGATTAAAGAAGACAAAGAACAGGAGCAAAAAAAGCAGAGTAATCCTAAGGGACAAGTAGTATTCTCATTTTTAAAATGCAGAAACTAAGGCTTAGGAGAATAAATAAATGGTCAAAGAGCATAGACAACTAAAGATTGGCAGAAGTAGGATTCAAACTTGGATGTGTTGGACTTAAAATTTTTTTTAATTGGTGTTAAGAATTGAATCAATAGCCTCACACATACTAGGCAAGTCCTCTATCAATGAGTTACACCTTCAGCTTTTTCGAACTTTTGAGACAGGATCTTACTACTTACCCATATTGGACTTTAATTCACAATCCTCCCACCTCAGCCTAATGCCTAGCTGGGCTTACAAGCATGTGCCATCAAGACAGACTCTAACGTTAGCCTCAATCTCTACACAATACTTCACAAATGTTCTTGGGTATAAAATACTTTCTTCACAGTATTTGTCGTAAGCCTAGTATCTACAAAATACACACAAAAAAATGCTATTATAGAATGATCAGTAAAATTTTCTTATTTCTTCTGTGAGGACATAAAATAACCTGAAACAATAAATTCTATCCTGCTTTCCAGGTAAAATGTAAAACATGGTTGTATCAAGTACCCTAACTTACTAACTTACTTTTTATAAGCACATTTAACATTGTATCCTGCAGCTGAATTTAAGACAGGGATTCCAAGGTCCTGGTAGACTTGTTTCCAAACAGCTCCACTCTCAATCTAACAGAAAAAATGAAATAAAAATTCCCAAATTAAAATATGGGAGCATAGTAAGATTTTGACAGAGCATATATAATTATATGCTTGTATTTTTTGTTTTGAGAATCAAGGAAATAAAACTATCAACCTTGACAAACCGGTTTCAAAATTTTTAAACTGAGTAGTCAAAAGTCTCTGAGAATTAAAAACATTGCACCATTTCAGTTTTAAATAAACCCAACTAAATTAAAAGTATCCAAGTTCTTAAATCACAATTTTGTAACAGACACAAAAAATAAGACATTTCCATAAAACTTTTAAACTGATAAATCATACCAGTTCTACTGAAATCTTAAAACATTTTACTCTACAGAATATTCACATGTCATACATCATGGCAAGTTTAACGTTATTTCCTCAGATCAGTTCAACAAATATTTTCTACCTATAGCAGGCACTGTGAAAGAGATTAAGAATGTAAGATAGTGCCTGCCTGGCGAGCACAACGAACTGAGTTCAATTCCTGGAGCCAAAAAAAAAATATGTAAGAAAGACAGAGCCTACACTCAAGGAGCATGCATTCTTGTGAAACGAACTTCCACCAGTGTGACTGTACTATGACTCAGATATTCATAGGTCTTTCAAGAAAACTTGACAAACTTTAACAGTATTTTAGAAGGCTCATCTTAAAAAATAAAAAAATCTGTAAAGAAAATTTAAAATTTCATCCAAGGAGACAAACTGTGTTTCTCAACTATATTTTCCCATTTTCTTTTCCTTTTATTGGTGTACTTTCATTAATGGACAATAATTTTACTGACTGTCTATACCTAAAAAAAATGCTGTATGAAAAAGATGTTTCATTTCTGATTGTAAGACTTACGTTATCAAATCCTCCAAGTTTGTGTACAAGTCTGAATAACTTAAAAAGATTCAAATTTCGATATCCAAGTACAGGTCGTTTGTTAATAGGTGTACCTATTAAAAAAAATACAAAAATAAAATTAGCACTCTACACTATACTTTCTTACCTAAAATCTCAAAGAATGTAAGTAACACCAGTAAACAGATGTACAATGCAATACATGACAAAAGAAGATCCTGTGTTAAAGACACGATACAAGCTAATACCACCTTTTTAATGTTTTTGCATACCAGTCTCTGGAACCTTACATGTTTTACTCTACCCTTGGCCTTCTGGTGGGAAAGAGCAACTACCAAGTAAAACAAAATAAAATGCCAACAAAAACAAAGTTTTTAAAAATTAGAGAAAGGTTTTGCTGAACTAAAAGTAGTACTGAAATACTTGATGGACAAATGTTTCAAAAAAAGAATAATTTTTATGACTTCTCTGTATTGCAATAATCCACTACTGCTCTAACAATTACTGTACAGTAAAGCTAAGGTTTTATTTCATTCTGACACAGTAAAATGAGGACAAGGACACTAACACAAATTACAAAACTGTTAAAAGTTTACAGAGGAAACAGAAAGAGGCTACAATCTACACCCCACTTTTAAAAAATACGAGTGTCTTAATCCTATTTTATCACTATTCTCTAGTAGTAGGTTTTATTCATTTTTCTTCACTTTTTCACTTTTGTATCTTATACAAAAGCCTAAGAAAGAGTACACTTCGTAGGCCAAGCCTCCATTCACACAAGATAACACAGGAATCAAAAACATTTGATACTGAAGAATGAAAACACACCCATATTGTAGTAGCCATTATCATTTAAGAGGACAAAGGAAGACAAGGGGAGCCAAACGTTTATCTGCCTCACAAAGAGGGATTCAGAGAACATTAATTCCCAGGCTACTACTGAGGCATTTCTAAATTTTAATCATTTATTTTGTCCTTCCCTTCCAGCTAGAAAATTTTCTGCCTCTATTCATTTTCTAGCCATCTTCCTAGTGAAGAAGTAAAATACTCTGAGAGACTAAATCAAGAGAGAAAGAGCCACAGTAACCGAACATACAGGTTATCACTGGTAAGTTTTAAAAAGTTAACATCTACTCTTCTCTTGTCTTTGCACTTCTTTCACATTAGACAGATACAACAAACTGAGCTGAAGTTCATCTTTTTCTTTTTGGCTCTGCGTGGATGGTTTCATTCTCTTAATACTATGATCATAAGATCTAAGATGATAAGACCTCAGGTCCAGATTATAAGACCTGAGGCCCACATTAAGAGTGTAGTCTCTGTCTGCCTCATTCACACCCTTGGAGACTTTAGTAAGGGATTAGTGTAGGTGCTAATAAGATGGTGCTATGATTCCCATTCTGCTACTTTTTTATAATATAATAGCTCTTTCACATGGCACAGAAGTGAGAAGACTGAAAGGATACAAGCCATTTGTGTCCACGGGGATAACAGCTATTAAAACAATGACAACTTCTTCACTGTTTTCTATTACAGGTACTCTGCTACATGTTTTAACATCAGCAGTCAAAAACACAGTCTGAATTAGTGACATAAAGCTTAATGAGCTGTATTCTGATTTTTTAAAAATTATCTCATTGCAATCTAAAATTTCAAAGATGAATAAAAACAAAATCACTCACCTCTATCTTCCATGAATTTGTACAACTGCTGAAGGAAGTTTTCCCTTTCTTCTGGAAATGGTTCTATTTCTTCCTAATTTTAATCACAAAAGAAAGATTAATTTCCTCAATTCAGCATTTTAGTAATACAAGCAGATTTCTTGCCAACATCAAAGACCAATACTCATTTAAATATTTCAAGGGTATTTTTCCAAATAAAATTATTTCTTTATATTAAGCTGTTGAACACCATTTAAGTCTACATATTTTGTTATACAAAAGAATATGTCCTAAAAGATATCTCAAAGTTAGAATTCCAATCACCAATTCTCTTAAGACGGCTCATAAACTTTTTACTGTTACCAGAGATCTATTATTTAAATCAGGGTCACAGGCTAAAGAAGACCTACTCTTATATTAAACAGGGTCAGGGTTTCTCTGACATCCACGTCTATTAATGCTCCTCATGTAGGAGTCCCATCAGCTATAAGAATCCTTGATCATACGCAGCCCCACTGTATAGTACTTCAACCTTATATGATCAGTAAGTGGGGAACGAACTTGATCTACAATACCTGAAGATTCAGACTTAGGGAAATCTTCAAGTAATAAAATAGTTCCCCGAATTATCAATTACAAGGGAAGGACTAGCTTCTTGCTGCTGTGACCAAGAGCTGTGGCAGTAGGGAACTGGTCCTGAGGCAACCTGCAAGGAGCAGGGTAGTAGGTAAGATTGAGGAACTCACCAATTCAATGACTTTCATTCATTCAATAAACATTTAATGAGCACCTGTAAGTGTAGGCACTATACTAGGTGCCAAAACAAATAAAAAAAAGGGAAGAAAGAAAAGCTATGGAGCTGTCATAGAGAACATGATTAGGAGTAACTGCAGAAAAAATGATCCAAAATACACAGATAAGACTTTACAGTTACTCTGGCTAAAATATACATAGCTCTAATAGTAAGAGGATATTCAACTTACACTCCCAAATAAATTTAAACAGGTCATTCTTCAATTTGGAAAATAACATCCCTAATGCCACTGTTCTAATGAAATTTGTCCTTTTATTTTAAAAACTAGTACAGCAAAATAAGGTAAATTTTAAAATAAGAACTTAAAAGTTGATGAACTATTAGGTTGCTAGTTTGCTTATGTTAAATCTATATTACTCAATTTATACGGCCCATATATGCGGGGGTTTGGTAAGGTAACCAGATATAAATCTAGAGAGATCTACTCGAGACATTATCGTAAATGTTCCCACTATTCAAAACTTGACTTAAACTGTCGAACTTATTCTTATTCCAAAAGTGTAGTTTGTATTTAACTTTAGAAAATGCTGAAATTGGAGATCAGTTTGCTTTTATACAAACATCTGTTAAACCCAAGTCCAGCAATAAAAAGTTTGATAATATTTGCTAATCTTCTGTTACATGTTATGTACTATGGTAGATACTCTGAGTAGAATACATACTCCCTCACAGGAGCTACAGATACGTGCAGGAGAGAAAATGCAGACAATAAATCTGAATAAATATATGTAATACATGTATACATACATGTAAACACATGACAAAGATATGCACAACATAGCAATCTACATTCCTGAGGTAGGGGAGCAAAGGGCTCACAGGAGGTTTCCATTTACACAGATGGCTGACTGAGGGACTTCTGCAGGAAGAATGGTGAAAGCAAAGATTCTGGCAGCAGGCAGGTACGTCATTTGACATTGCTACAGTCTGAATGTCAAAGGGAAAACGGACTAGAAGATGTGATAAGTAAAATACAGAGACAGGGAGCAGACCAGAAATAAGGTTTTATATGGAAGCTTGACTGTGTTTGTAGGTTTTGTTGTCTATTTGTTTTGTGAGACAGGATCTCACTATGTAGCCCAGCTGGCCTAGAACTCATAGTAACCCTTCTACCTTGGCCTCCCAATGCTGGGATTACAGGTAAGCACCACCACACCTGGCTTCAAGCTTGACTTCTGCAATGACAAAAAGCCACTGAATAGAAAACAAATTAAAAATAAACAACAAGCAGGGCATAGAGGTGCACACCTGCAATCCTAGCACTTGGGAGGCTGAGGCAGGACGATTGAGGGCCAGTTTGGGGTATATAGTGAGTCCAAAGCTAACCTAAACTGCACAGTGACATCCTGTCTTTAAAAAAAAAAACAGTCACTCAACTCACGTTTACAAAGGGATTGATTTTGCTCATTCTTAACCTTTTTGTTTTGTTATCCTCTTTAAATATTGAGTACTGAACCCAATTCTTTGCATGAAACTATACCCCCAGCCTATTTTTTGTTTCATTTTGATTTTGAGCGAGACTCTCACCAAATCACTAAGTTGCTATGCCTACACTTGAATTTGAGATCCTCTTGCCTCAACCTGAGAAGGCTGGCATTTTAGCGGTACAGCAACAAAGGACTTTACCATTTTAATAGAAAGAAGTCAGGGAAAAGAACTGAAACAAAATTTTTACACTATCCACTGTCATAGATCACTATATTCCAACACATCACTTGTTAAACAATCATGTGTCACTAATAGTTTTCCACACTAAATGGTAAAATTTTGTAGCTTGCCAAAAATATTACATATTGCTGAGAAATTATATAATTTTCTTTTTTTAAAAATTATATAATTTTCTAAACACATTGAATAGAATTCATTTCATGGTCAAAAATCATACCCATCATTATCTTGCTCAATAACTTTCTTGAAGTCATTCTGCAAACCACTAAAGAGTACCTGTCACTGACAGACCTAAACATCAGTTAACAACAAAGTTCAAAGATTTAGCTCCTTCATTCATATAATTTCATAAATGTTAAATGTCGGCCAGGCATGGTGGGACATGCCTGTAATCCCAGCACTCAAAAAGCTGAGGCAGGAGGAACCTTGCAAGTTTGAGGCCAGCCTGGGCTACAAAGTGAGCTCCAGGCCAGCCTGAACTGCATAGTGAGACCTTGTCTCAAAAAGACAAAACAAAACATAAAATGTTGAATCTTTGTATTAGAATTATTTCATATTCTCTGAATCAAAGAGATACTAAGTTTTATTTTTGATGTTTTTCTTTTAATACTAGATGAGAGATATACTTTACAGTTTTGCAGTATTTCAAAGACTACTATGTAGACGTACACATCACGAAGTAACAGCTGTCATGTGTAGATGGTGAAAAGTACATTAAAGTATTAAGAAGTGGGCAATTCCTTAATAACATGGTAAGCCAAAACCATAGCAATATTAAGAAATATGCTTAAATTAACAGGATAACTAAACTAAATGTAATATTTTAAATTTTATAAGACTATTTCTAAGACAAGTAAACAACTTGACTGTGATGAATATTCAAAATACAATTTTATTTTTCAATATTTCTAGTACTAGAAATATTTATGACTACTGACTTCATGCCATGTCCTAAATAGTTATTTATAATTTTAACGGACATCAATTGTTTTCATTTACCTCTTCTTCACTATTATCCTCCTTTTCTTTCTCGTCATCTTCTTCCTCCTCTTCTTCCTCTGCCTCACTGCTAGAGCTATCTTCTTTCAATTCAGTCTTCCAATTAGCAGGAATAGTTCTACTTTTGTGAAATTCAACTGCCTGATCAAAGGCTGGAAGGAGATCATGAAGTATGTGAACTGGAGAAATTAAGACAATTGAATTGCCTAAAAATATTGACAAAAATCCAGGCAAGGTGGCACATGCCAAGGTGGCACTGGGAAAGCTGAGGCAGGAGGACTGCTACAAGTTCGAGATCAGCCTGAACTACATATCATTAATCACTGCATCAAAAATAATGAATAACATTATTAAAAATTTACCTAATAAGATAAAGAAATTAAACTACTATCTGCTATCATTTCCATTGATTGTTTGCAATATTCTACATATTATGCTGTTTGTTTTGAAGCAATTGATTTAGTCCTATCAATTCTATGCATTGAGCATTCATTTTACAAAAGGCAACACTACCACCACTGGAAGGTTCAAGCAAATAGAAGAGGATCTACAAAGAGAAATTTACTTCTTTTACACAGAAATTTAACTTATCTATTAAAAACAATTTTAACACAGGGAGTCATTTAATATTTGATCCAATAATTACTAAACAGTATTATATATCAGGCGCAGCCACTGTAATAAACATATAATACCTTTAAAATGTTCATAAATATATTTTCATTACTTTTGGTTAAACTTTTTTTTTCAGGAAAATAGGGGATTGATAATGAATGCTGTTTTACATAATATCACCTTCATATTTGTTACTCAGTTATCTCAAAAACAATGAAGGAAATATGGTTAAACATTAATTAAAACTTAATTAGTATCAACTAAAATTAGCTAGACATAATTGTTCTCTTTATAAAACACATGAAAATAAAATTATAAACTAAATCCTAATTATTTTATGGCAGTTTACATAGAATATTATCAGATTTTATGGGTAAGGGCAAAAGGAAAATAAGTGAGCCAAAAACAAAGTAATAAATGCACTACAGTATATTCCCCAGTCAATACTGTAAATATGTATGTAACATACAGCCCTTGTGGCCAGGAATGTAGCCACTAGTGAGAGATGACAAATCAAAACTACTTTGATTCCGCTTTTTTCTTTTTTTCTTTTAGGTACCAGAAATCAACTCAGGCTTTGTGCTTGCCAGGAAGGTATGGTGCCACTGACCTATAATCTCCAGTTCTCCTTTTCCTACCCATCTCTAATACTAATGTTTTACTTCTTAGGCAAAAGACAGACTATCATAATAGTTGATGGTACGGTTCTTCCCCACTTTTCCAGATTATTGTCACTAATTATAAATTAAGAAAGCAAGCAAGCAAGCAAGCACTATATGACAAAAGATAGGGATTTCAAAAGTGAAAATTCACACAGAACCAATAAAATTTTAAGGACTTTTTTAAAAAGCTTTTGCTTGTAAAAAATAAATAAAAGTTTTTATACGAACAAATGAACATTTAATTTTCAAAAATACTTCAGATTTTTTTATTGTAACTTACTCTAAGATTTCCCTTACCTTGTTTTAATATAGCATCAGGCTTTGGGGCAGTGTCACTAGTAATTTCATGGACATCTTTTCTTGGAACTGAAGTACTACAATATTTAATAAGAAAAAACAAAGAGAAATTAAGAGTCCTTCATACATGGGCATACTTACTATACAATAACTGCTTGTACAGAGAGTTGCAGGGCCTAAATAATAATGCTAGGCAGGCTATTAAGATATATAATCACTGATGTAAGGATGTTGTCTTAAAAGATGATTTACAAAAGCAAAGGCATTGGGCCAGGCGTGATATGCACACCTGTAATCTCAGCACTCAGGAGGCTGAGGCAGGAGGACTGTTGCGAGTTTGAGACCAGCGTGGACTACAAAGTGAGCTCAAGGCCAGCCTGAGCTGCATAGTAAGACCGTCTCAAAAATGGAAAGAAAAAAGAAAAAGGGGTTTTCAAGTATCAAAGAGTGTTTTGCCTAAAAAATCACTGAGCTGGGCATGGTGATGCACACCTCTAATCCCAGGACTCAGGACGCTGAGGCAAGAGGATTGCTGGGAGTTCCAGGCCAGCCTGAACTGTATAGTGAAATGCTCAAAAAAGCAAAAACAGTGCACTGGGGATATAGCTCAGTGGCATAATGCCTGCCTGGCAAGCACAAGGTCCTGAGTTTGATTCCCAGGACCCAAAACAAACAAAAAAGACAAAAGAACACTGAAAACTGTTTATAGCATTTTAAAATAATGCTAAATAAGAATGTCTTAACTACAGAATGCATGAATTCAATAAAAAAGAAGTTAATAAAACTCTGCCAGTATCGCTGGATAATCACATATTTACTTAGTTTACAAGTAGAAGAAAATGTATCAGCTTAAATATTCTTTTAAATATTCTTTTAACGACTATTTTTAAAAACTAGATTCTAGGCTCACAAGCAAATTTGGAAGAAATTCCCACCAATGAAGAAGATTAGAAGAAAGCAGCTCAGACAGGTTCTATCATATTGTTTTTCAAATTTGAAACTACAAAATCATCAACCGGGTATAGTGTCACACACCTGTAATCCCAACACTTGGGAGGCTGAAGCAGGAAGATCATCTGAGTTAGAGGACAGTCTGAGCTCTACAGGAAGTTTAAGACCAGCCTGAATTACACAGCAAGACCTTGTCTTAAAAAAAATCTACTAAAACATAATTTGGTTTCTATGCCATTTGGCTTATGTTCATTGATTCATAAAAATTTTGAAAACTATTCCAACTCCATTTTTCAGACTGACATTTTTTAACAGGTTACAAACATACACAAAAGTAGAATTATACACTAAATTCCAACATCACCCAACTACAAAAATCATAAATTCAGTCGTTTCAATCACTATCTACTGCTTCCATCTCACAACTGGATTATTCTGAAGCACTCCAGATCTTATGTGATTTCACTTAGGATATTTCACTATGAATCTTTCTTTTTCTTAAATAGGAAGTGTATCATTACCATAAATTTTAAAATTAGACATATGATCATTTATTTCAGCTTTACTGAAGGATAAGTGACAAATGAAATTGTATGTATTTAAAGTGTATAATGTGATTTTTATAGACATATATACGATGAAGTGATAACCACAAGGAAGTTAACTAACACATCTAGCACCTCACAGTTAACTATTTTAGGGATACAGGTGAAACTGCCTAAGATCAGTCTCTCAGCAAGTGTCAAATATTTAACACAGTATTAGGAACTACAGCAATCATGCTATACGTTAAACCTTGAGAGCTTATACATCTCACAAATGAAAGTTTGTACTCTGATTAACATCTCCCCACTTGCCACTCCTTGACAATAATTTTTTAGTATCATCAAGCCAGTATTCAAATTCAGTGCACAAATTCCTCTAATCATCTCAATTCTGTTAAAGTTAGTTTCATAGATGGTTTCTTCTTTGGTTTTTGAGACAGGCTCTTACTGTGTAGTTCAGGCTGACCTTGAACTCACTGTTTCAGGCCAGCCAGAACTCAGATGAAACCCTATCTCAAAAAGACAAGGACTGTGGGACTGTGAGACTGAGGGAGGGACAGGGGGAGAGGGGAAGAGAAGAGAGGGAGGGAGGGAGGGAAGGAAGGAGGAAAGGAGGGAGAGAGGGAAGGAAGGAGGAAAATACCCCAAAGAAATGTCAATATCAATAATATTAGGTACTAAAAACATCAACTTTGCCTCAACAAATCACCAGTTATCCTACAAGTAAACGTTAACAAATAAAAGACTCTATTTGACAATCTAGTTTAGAAAAGACCTCAATGAATAAGGAAAGACACTGAGACCACCTGTATTTAATAAGAATGTGAAAAATAGTTCTCTATGAAACACTCCGCATGATGAAAAATAGAAGTCTAAGGTGATTCAAAATAACTAACTGACTGCCAAAACATCCTAGTTTGAAAAAATAAAATACATTTATAGAGAAGGTTTTTTGGTGTTTTTGTTTTGTTTGAGACTGTTTTTGCTGCATAGTCCAGGCTGGCTTCAAATATTCTCCTGCCTCAGCCTCCAGAGTGCTGGCATTACAGGAGTGCGCCACCACACCCAGCTCTACAGAATAGTTTTTCAAACTAAATGACTGATACTTACAATTTGCCATCTTTAAAAGATCGAACAAGAATGTTGTCTTTTTTCACAGCAATCTCATCACTACAATCAGGACAAACCACCTTTAAAAAAAAGTGTGAAACTATTATAATTAAGGGAGCCTTAGTATAATCAAGCAGCTACTATTTAAATTTTTAAAAATAGCTCAAGCTTAAAGTTTAAAAGCCAGTTTTAGTTTGCACCTAAATAGGCATACACGTCTGGGAGCACACATAAAGAAATTCTATACTGATATCCTACATCCTCCTGGCTCTCTGGATAATCCAGAGTAGCTTCTGATCAAAAGCATGGTTCTAAAAGCAGAAGTATGGCTATGACTTAGATGAAGCTATGGACCAAATAGGCAGAGAAAGAAAACAAGCAGAGCTGCACCGAGGCCAAGAGAAGGCCCAGGATTCCCAGAGTCCTGTAGGCCGTGTTAATTTTTAGGGTAAAGCAAATTCCTTACAGTAACAGTCTAAAGCAAGAGTACATTCCACAACACATTTGCCCATTAAGAAATTGATGGAAAGGCAAGAATTAAAACTTTTCACTACTGCAGTCACCTGGGTGAGAGAGTGGCTTGGATTTAAAATGGTGACAAAGATAAATTAAAGGAATGGCAATTATAGATAACCAGGGAAATATAAAGATGAGATAGAAGACAACATTCAGTTTTCTGTCTTGTGCAAATGTCATTTACATTTTAAAAAAACAATGAGAAAGGGTAAGTTTGGGCATGAAGGACAAGATAATAGAAGTTGGAACTTCCATTTTGAGATGGCAAAAGGGTATGTAAGTAGAAATACTGAACAGACAACTCTAGAGCTCAAAAATGGGTCAAAAATCATTTCCTGATCTAAGCACTGAGGATAAAGAATACAAAGCATGTAGAGTGAAAATGATGATAAACAGACATCACTTGTGGGCAATAGTACATTTGGCTTGTACTCCAACTTTGAACACTAAGATATAACTTTGGGTTCTAAATATCAGGGTCCTAAAAACTTGGGGCAGATGAGCCAAAGTCACTAATTTTTGTTTAACTAGCAACAGGTTTCCAGACTGCACATGTGATAGCTTTGGCCACTCATGACAGTGGGGAAAAAGCGTATTAATTCTTAAATTACGTCACAGGAATCATTTCTGTATTTTATCCTGTTCAATTATGTGTGTTATTTACAGGTCTCAAAGGCATTTCACTTTTTTTATAACTGCAACTAAGACTATAAATGAGAGAATGAGATGCTTAAACAGGGAATCATGTTTTCTGAATGTCAAATTATGATACTAAAACTTGGTTAGAAGAGGAAAGCTTGGAAAATAAAACTGAAAAGACCATATGAGTGACAGAAGCTAAGATTTCCTTCTTTTAAAAATAGAGGTAAACTTATTTTTCCAGTTTCTATTAGGATTAACCAACACTACTTCTGCTGTTTGAGAAAATGGAACATTAGTGGTGGTTTTTTTTGGTACTGGGAATCAAACTCAGGACCTTGCACTTGTCAGGCAGGCGTTTGTGCCGCTGAGCTATATCCCCAGCCCTCATTAGTGTTTAAAAACATAATTTCAAAGGAAATTTTTACAAAGTAACTTAGTGCTTTAAGAACAAAGAAGTGAACATATACACTGACGCTTAAAATTTTTATCTCTAAATGGGACTAAATGATAATACATCATATCCAATAGCACAGTTCTTATACATAATAGGTATCCAATCAATGATGGATACATAGAAATATAAAAGTATCACAAGATATTTAATTTGTATTTATTAAAAAGTAATTGTCATCATTATTTTTCATTACATTATATGAGCTGAAATTTATTGGGCAATTGTGTCAAACCCTGAACTAAGCGCTAAGGATAAAGAATACAAAACACATTCAGTGAAAACGACAGCAAATATCACAGCGACAACAGATAGTAAAAAGGTATTTCTACTCCACAACGTATTATTTCTTTCTTTTTCCTTTGAGAAATACTTGAGATCATGGTTGGTTAGCTTAGTTCATCCAAACCATAAATATACAAGAATTTGTATATATTATAGATAAAATTTTGATACAAATGCATATAAAAATAGAACTATGTATTTTAATTCCATTTCCAAGTCTCTGCAAGTAGCAGTCAGTGAAAAGTAAGATTAAGAGGATGAGAATAAAGGTTAGCAGATTTTAAAAAAATGTTTAAACTTAATCACAACACAGAAACTGTACTTTTAATGGATCAATCCTTATAAACCATTTTGAACAATGCTTGGTATCTGAAAAGTGCCATCATATTTAACAAATACGTATTAAATATCCTTAAGAAAACAAAAAAATTGGTTTAATGCCATTAGAAGAAAATAATTCTAAAGGAATATGGTTATTAATAGAAGGAAGTGAGAATATATGAGAACCAAGAATGGTTTTGATCCATTCTGTCTCTTGGTATGAGAACAAAGTGGTTGTTAGAATTGAAGCCAACAGTATCTGCGATATGTGCTTAATCTATCAATCTCTGTGTTAGTATTTAAAAACTGGAGGCAGGGACAATCTATTTGCAAAAGATGGGTTTCCCAGTGTTACACAAATAACTCAATTTCAGGAAAAATCAGGAACCATAATAAAGCAGACACAAAGGGTAAAAGTAAAAGCCAAGTGTGGTGATGCACACCTAATATCCCAACACTCTGGAAGGCAGAGGCAGGAACATTACAAGTTTGAGCACAGCCTGGCAACTTAAGGAAATCTTGTCTCTATAATCATAAAAAATAATTATTTTTAAAGACCAAGGATGTAGTTGAGTCAACCCTCAATACCATAAAACAAAGGTTAAAACTTCTAGTTAATTCTAAAAAGATCCTTGTTTCAGTTTCTTATTTCAAATTTAAAACTTTCAATTTACCCAAATATACTGTATCCAGAAAGGAATGTGTTATTACCACAAAAGCAAAACCTTAAGTAAAGCATATGACTAGTTACTAGTTGACTATGACTAGTTACTAGTTACTTTAAGAATTACTAGTCATTTTAAGAATTACTAGTTACTTTAAGAACTAATTATTTTAAGAATTACAAATTATTCTGTTGTTTACCAAAAAAGATTAGCTGAAAGGCAGCCTATTTAGGTCTGTAAAAGGTATCAGTCTATCTTCTCTCTGGAAAAGTAAAAAACAAAAAAAGAGGAAATGGACTCCTCTACAGGGCCCTTCCAACTTGTCAAAGAGGCTACTGGTTAGCAAAAACAAATCAGAAAAAGGTCAAAAAGACTTGCTATATACAAGCTGGGACAATAATGAGGCTACTCTTAATAATGAAAAACACTGAAGTACCTCTTCACAAACACACAAAGACAGTGTTGAGAAAAGTTCTAAATTCAACCTAAAATGGAAAGTTGCAAACATGGAAAGAAAACATTAACAAGTAAGTTGATATAGGAATTTACTGATGAGAACAACGTAATGTATACATGTAGTCATGATTATATAGATAATACCTAAAGCAAGATTAAGGTTAAGGAAGTAAATGCTTTGGCATTTGCCAAATAAGAGGAAAATGAAGGTCAAACAATGGTATGTTCTTTAACAGTCCACACTTCAAGTAGACTTAGCTTTAACAAGTCTACATTATGAAAATTCTAGGGCTGGGGATATAGCTCAGTGGAATAAGCGCTTGCCTAGCAAGCGCAGGGTCCTGAGTTTGATCCCCAGTACCGCAAAAAAAAAAAAGAAAGAAAATTCTACCCAAAATTGAAAGAGTATTATAATCAAGTCTGATATACCGTTAACTGAGATTTTGTTCCTTGAATGTTATCAATAATATTTTGTACTTAAGACAGTTAACTGAAATTTTGTCTCTTAAATATTATGAAGAATATTTTGTACTCAAGAGAATTCTGAAAGTAAACTTTGTGTGAACTTAATGGTACTAGAAACATTACCCCATTTTGTACCTATGAAAAAACTAGTAAGAAAATCTATTATTTTCTTCATAAATTTATATAGTTGAAAATTAAACTTCACTCTGAAGCTACTTACCAATGCTGGAAACCACAGTGCTTTCTTTTTATCCAAACTAACATAATCTACACATACAACTTTGCCTAGTAATTCATCAATCTGTTTCCTATCATCATCGTCTTCATCACTGGAGGATGATGAAGACTCTTCCTCTGGTCTAGGGAGAGAAAAAAGTAAGATATTTCCACTTATCCTTCAGAGAGAGTTAACACACCAACAATGAACGCAGGTATTGTAGGACTTTTATCACATTTTCTGAAGCCTACAAAATGGCTAATTGAAGTTTTAAATATGTTCTGAAAGTTTTAAAGAATAACAGCGAAAGTATCTTCAGAAGGAAGAACATTACAATCTTAAATATCTTTCATTTTTATTTACTATTATTTTAAAAGATTATGAAGAAAGATCAGAAAAGATTAACTATTCCCCAAATCCTCAAAAAGTTGGAGGTCCCATACTAAACATCTCAGTAATATCGTAAAATATCAGATTCCAATCTCAGATTTTAGGAGCTGAGGAAAATAGCTATTTTATATTCCTAGTAACCAAACTAATTCTACAAAAAAGGAGGAGGCAAACGTCAATTAACTACAAGTCAGAGTGGGGAAAGGTAACCTGGTAAGATATCACCACTGCTATACTATCAATGAACAAAACAAAAAGTAGGAGGTATATATGGTTCCCTTGTATCGTTAAAAATTGCCTTACAGTAATACAATAATGGGTTAACAAATTAAAGGAAAGAAAGGAAATGTAAAAAGGAAAAGAAAATGTAACAGACACACATGAAAAAGGTACTCTACTTTGAATCTGGCTCCAACAGAGTCCACAATCAGTCCTAAAGATTTCTATCAACTGACTACTTAAAATGCCAGAATAATCAAAGACCTTAGGAAATACTGACCAGACAGACTGCAATATACAGTCTTTTTATAAAATACAAACAGCGAACACTGATTACCTACAAGGATAATCAATGGCCAGATTTATTTACCAAAACAAATGTGAAGTGACATATTAACTACTTTAAAACTTTAAACATGATTGAGGCTAAAGGTATAACTGAGTGAAACAGCAACTACCTAGCATGTGAAAGGTCCTGGGTTTGATCCTCAGAATTGAAACCAGAACAAACAAAAAAATTGTACTGTGATTTTACCTATTTGGTTGATGGGGATTTGTTCTTCATAGTCTGAATTTATCTTTAATGCTTTTCCAAAAGTATAACAGTATTTCTTTTTTTTCTTTTTCTTTTGTCTTTTTTGAGACAGGGTCTCACTATGTACCCCAGGCTGGCCTCAACCTCATGGCAATCCTTCTGCCTCAGCCTCCCAAGTGCTGGGATTACAGGCATTCAACCACTGTGCTCCACCTATGACATATTTCTTTACTTGTATATATCTCAATAAAAATATAAATAAAACAAAAACTATTATAATAATATTAAATATTTTAGAGAAATATGGGGAATATCACTACTTGATTTCAATTATTAGTCAAATAACAAAAATTGTTTAGAAACAGAAAATTTTCAGTCTATTACTGAGCACAATTACTGTACTTCACCTGAAGTTGTTTAATTTCTGCTTAGAAAGCACACAATAGGAAAACCGCAACGTGTCTTTATTTCAGCAGAGTATGAGACCCTACTCATGGACACAGAGCTTGGAGAGTAACAACTGAACTTGTGAAGTCTGATTTCTCCTTCATTCCATCTTTCCACTTTCTAACAACTGTAAAACCATAACCAAACTTAACAGTATAATTATTGTTATTTCAAAGTAGTCACGGAAGATTTATTCAGCTGGGGTTTTATGGATGCCCTTTATATTATTATGACTAGCAAGCTACAAAGTCTAATGTCAGAAACACTAGTATCAAAACCAGTAAAACACAGGAAAATGGTTTTAGTTGGCTAACAAGCTATCTGTGTCTTTTCAGAAATTCTAACTTCCTAAGACTATTAATAAGTATGAAGACTTCTGGCTCCAGAAAGTTTTATTTTTAAAAAAATTGCTGAGTTTGTGTAAAATGAAACATCTATGCACCTTGAACAATCTACTCTCAAACCATCACTTCACGTAGATTAGACATTCCTCCTTCTCTTATCTACTCAACACTTTGTTCCCAGCCATGCATGCTTCTCTCTTCTCCACTTGCTGCCTTTACTAGATTCCATCCCATCACACAGTAGTATTTCCATCTATTTGCTGCTGTTTCTCTCATCTAAGAACAAAAACTCTGACCTCATTTTCCCATTATCTCTTACTATCTCAATTCTGTAGCTCCCTTTTCCTCTCCCACCAATACTGGGAAACACACCTGTGAGGCTCTCTCAAAGGACACCCCAGTAAAGCTGCCTTGATTACCTAGTTTAAGATTACAACCCACCCACCTCTTTATCTTCCTTTTACCTTGTTAATCTTATTTCCACATCATTCATAACTTTTATCATATTACATACTTATTTTTTATTTATTCTTTACTGTCTCAAGTATGTGAATAGTGCTGGGATGCTCAATAAATACTTGTTGATGAAATAAATGAAGTAATCCACTTCTTTCTACTATGGGGATTCTGATTTTATTTCACTCTGATCACAAAATGTATATAACCAATGAAAATCATACAATATTCCTAAGGCTCCTTTAACTTTTCCTTTAGAAGTGTCTAGCCAGCAAACTACACAAAATAGCTGCTTAATAAATGGACAAACTAAATAAGTATCAAAAACATATTAATAGGCTGGAACATAGCTCAGTAGTAGAGCACTTGCCTACCACATATAAGGTCCTGGGTTTGATATCCAGCACCATCATCTCTGAGAGAACAAAGATAGAGCAAGCAAAGCCTGCCTGATTTTTATTCTCTTCTGACATTGTTTGTTTTGTACCAAGATACTTATTTATAGAGCCAGAATAAAGTAATACTGTATCTCTATGAATTAAAATTAGACTATACATTGAAAACAAATCCAAGTATATGTGCCATAATATTTTTAAAAAATTTTTTGGCAGTACTGGGGATCGAACTCAGGACCATGCGCTTGCGAGGCAAGCACTTATTCCACTGAGCTACATCCCCAGCCCCTATATGTGCCATAATACACTAACTGCTAATCACTTAAAGCTGATTATAATCACCATTAAACTTTAGTTGTGAATCAAGAAAGAACATCAAATAAGACATATGCCAAATAGTAGTAAATGTTGAGATTCAAATAAAAAACTAAGCTAGCAATTTCAGAGGTCAATATCCAAAAAGTAATACTACCTGCAATGATCCTTCATTATTTCCAGAAAGTCAACTGTCAGTTTCATACTTTGTATAGTATTAATTTAAAAGGTCTACTAAATACCAGGAAAACTGAAAATGTATAGGTTCTTAAAGATTGAAACACAATACATAGATTAATAATAAAGACTTTAATTTTCTTCTCTAGAAGGAATTTTTGCTGGCAATGTAGGTCATGGGTATAACACTTCCTGGAAGGGCAGAGTTAAGAAAGAAACTATAGCCGGGCATGGTAACACCCACCTACAACCCCAGCACTTGGGAGACTGAGGCAGTGAGTTTAAAGATAGCCTGGGCTACCTAGTAGATTCAAGGACAACCTGAATTTACAGTGAGATCCTGTCTCAAAGCAAAGCAAAAAAGGACAAAATAATAAGATTTATTATTTTTTCTTTACATCAAAGGGAGAAAAATTAAAAGCAAATACAGACTACTTTCCTACTAGTATAGAAGTTGCCCATATACTTTGTGCTACATTATAGGAAAAGACGGGAGAAGTATACAAAAATATTTCCACACTTTCAAACACTCTATTTTCCAGGTAGAATTAAACAATCTTTGCACATAGTGAGTAAATTACAAGGAAAAATTCAATCAAATCAGACATTAATTAAAAGCATGAACAACATGCTTTAAACAATTTACACTGAGCAAGATGTTCTTTCAGATACAATGGCAGTACAGGTTAAACAATTAACAAGGTAGAAGAGGGCTGGGGATATAGCTCAGTGGAATAAGCGCCTGCCTAGCAAGCACAGGGTCCTGAGTTCGATCCCCAGTACCGCCAAAAAAAAAAAAAAAAAAAAGTAACAATCCACAAGGTAGAAGAGACAACCTTATTTATCTTTATACATTTTAAATAGCAATCAAAGAACCATAATGACAATTTTTTTCATAAAGTAATGGAGCTGGGTGTGGTGGTACATGCCTATAATCCCAGCACTTAGGAGGCTGAACTAGAAGGATCATCCATGGAGAGTTCAAGGCCTACTACACAGTGAGTTCAAGAACAGCCTGAACTACATGGTAACACCCAGTCTCAAAAAAAAAAAAAAAAAAAGTAATGGAAGCAAAAATGAAGATCAGATAAATGTCCTTAAGATCCAGGTCCAAGACTCTAATAGAAGCACTTGGAAGAAATAGGAGAATGAATTTTCTTTAAGGAAATACAATTCAGGAGGTCAGTATTTCAAACTTCAATATTTGCTTATGATACTTACACAATGAGACTTAAAGCAGTGAGGAAGAACAATGCTCTCAGATACAATGGTAGTGCAGGTGACTAACCACAGTATGAAGAAAGGGAACAGCAAGTAAAACACTATTACAGATGAAACTGGACTTCATTTCATAGAATAGCAATTATTCTCAGCCTTTCATCTGCCTCACACTTTTCAAAGTATACACAAACTCAACAAAAAAGCTGATTACAAATCTTTCTGAACAGAAAAATCACTAACTTACAATATTGCCTAGTCTTTAGAAAGCAAAGATCAACTTGTTCCACTGGACCCACGTTTTATTCTCATATTAAAGAAAGGGATGTCTCTAGGAAATTTTTTAACAATTCTTGGTCTTTTTTGTAATTCAACTTGTGTGATATTCTATAATGTACTTATTTCAAATGTACTTTCCTTATCCAGATGACATTTGTAAAAAGATTTTTAAAAGTTTAAATTTTAGGTATAATTTTAAAATTCTTAACAGATTAAAAATTTTCGGGGCTGGGGATATAGCTCAATGAAATAAGCGTTTGCCTAAGAAGTGCAAGGTCCTGAGTTCGATCCCCAGTACCATCAAAAAAAAAATAAAAATAAAAATTTTCATATAATATATAATATGGGAATGTTATTTTAAAAGTTCAAGTAATGCAGCTAAAATCACTCTTGCACATCAGACACGAACACCAGTAATCAGAATTTTTATGAACTTACACACTTTCAAATAAAGCATCAATATATGATGATGGCCAGGCATGGTGGTGCACAACTGTACAATTAGCACTCAGGAAGCTGAGGGAGAAAGATCACTGCACATTCTAAATCAGCCTGAGCTACACAGTGAGTTCAAGGCCACCTGAACTACATAGCAAAACCCTGTCTAAACAAAACAAAACAAAAAACCAGTTGGACATGGTGGTGCACACCTACAATCCCAGTAGTTGGGAGACTGAGCCAGGAGGATTGTTGAAGGGTTCAATCCTGGGCTTAGCTAGCCTGGGCTACAGAGTGAGACTGTCTCAAAAAACCAACAAAACAAACAAACAAAAAGCTATATATATGATGATGGTGGTAACTGCCACTTAACACAGTATAGTTCGAGCATCCCTACTTTAAAAATACATGATCTAAATGCTCATTTTGGTAAGGGATACTCAGCTTGTACTTACTGTAATTCATTGAATTTTCACAACTCTAGGAAATAAGTACTGTAATATCCCAATTTTATAGATGAGGCCTGAAAAGATTAAGCAACTTGCCCAGTATCATATAGCAAGAAATAGCAGAGTTAGAATTCAAATCCAAGTCAATGGCTCCAGATTTCACAACAATAGCTCGATAAATTATTTTTTATATACTCCCATTCACTGTTCTTGCATCATTAATCATACTTAATTTGAAATGTCAGGTAGGCCAAGTGTGGTGGCATATTCTTGCAACCACAGCTACTGGAGAGGCTGAAGCAGGAAGACCACAAATTCGAGCCTAGTCTGGATAACAGTGAGACCCTGCTTCAAAATTTAAAAATAACAAAGAAGCACTGGCAATGTATTTGACTAATACAAGAACGCCTAGCATGTACAAGGCCCACAGTTACATCCCCAGTCTCTCTGTGTCTCTCTCTCATACACACACACAAACTCACATGGAAAAATATTTGATAAAGCATTATGGGAAAACTGTAATGATTAACATTAGGTAAAATCTTAGCTCACAACTGAAGTATTTATCAAAGAGGTAAAAAAAAAACATAATCCAACTGCTTCAGTGTATATTTTTATGGGAATATATAATAGCTCTCTAGAAAAACTAAAAAGTATTAACAATAATAGTAAATATTCACAACAGAGGTCTTTTTTACTAATGATGCCACTATTCATTTTTCAATTAATTTTCTTTCTGGCTAAAACAATTAGTAAATGTCACACATGAAAGAATAATAGTTACATTCCAGTATCCTGAAAGAATCAAGTCACCAGCAAGTTAAATCATAAGTGAGTGAAATTATTCACCTGGTAATTAAGGAAAACTTCTTCTAAAAGATTTAGTTAGAAAAGAAAACAATACACAACTGAAATTGCAGGTGTAATAGGGAAATAAGTAACTTTACTTATTTTTTTTCAATGTAATGGGTAGTAATCTAATTTCTTCCCTCAAACAGAGACTTATTTACTGTTAAACTAACTTGGAAAAGTAACTAACGCATTCTAACCACACAAAAAATGCAATGAGAAAGTGTCTGTGGAGCACAGTTGAGTTCAAGTCTTGGTACTTCTGTCCTGGGTTCTAAATTTAGGTTGATTTTCTCAATTCTAGTAAGAATAAGGTAATACCTATCTTCAGGGATTACTGTGAGGCTGAAATTAAATAATATGAGAGACAGCACTTACCCAGCTTCTATTTCCAAAGATCTGACACAATTTAATATTGATCTTATCTACGAATGAAACTATTTACTTATAACTTCATATTTTTAATAATTTAACTCAAAATTTCTTTAATAGCTTCTTCAGCAATGTTTTGGCTCATGCATAAAAACTTGTCTAAACAAGTCAGAGTTATTTGTAAAATAGCCAAGGGAATACATTAAAAACTACATTTCCCCTACCCCATTCATTTCAACTGCCTTCCCTTTCATGAAACTCTGTTGTTTCCCTGATAGTTACTATTAAGAAGGCAAATCAAGTACTGTATGTAGTAAGACACAAAATTTTATCTTAGACATTTTATAAAGGCAAAGGTTATAGGAAGTTCAGAGGAGGAAAAAAATGTTTGGTTCCAAGGAAAGAGGAAGGGGGACACAAAATGGGTCACATAAAGGTAGTAGTACTTCTGTACAGAACTTGAGAATAAGACAGTAAAATGAAAAAGGCGTAGGTGGCAGAAAAAACAGCATGAATAAAAGCATGATAGGAGAAAATAAGCTGAGAGGGATTACTGACTAGTTCCATTCTGAATACAGCATCAAGATACACGCTGAGAGAAACTAAAGATAAACACAGCTAGAAAGGTTGGTAGAACATGAAGAACCTAAATTACCCATATTGAGGAGTCTGAAATCACTATTAGATCTGAAATTACTTTAGATCTCATTAGTATTTAGCAAGCTACAATTTAAAAATAAATACTAAAATAATACTAGAAAACAAAATGAATTCAGGTTCAACTAACAGTTATGAAAATGGACTTACATATGATTAGATCTTCTTCCTCTATTTGTTTTCTTTCCTATGACTGGAGTGCCAAAATGCTCAGGGTTGGTGAGCGGGAGCTGGTCTAATGTCTGTGGATAAGAACATAAACCCATCAAAAGTTATTACCTTCAAAGTGCTTTCTTCTTTTTAAACCGTATCAGTTTTAAGAATATGCTCAGATTTTGAGATCTAAAAATTTCCCCCAAAGAAGGCTAAAACACAACTTTCTGAAAGATAGAAAATTCCAGTTTTAAAGATATTAAAACAAAGACGAACAAGCCCATTACTGGGAGGAAATAGTGAAAATAAAATTGGCAGCTCTCACTAGATGATTCATTACCTATTAGAAGTTCAATAGGAATCTAAAAACGGTTAAAACATAAAATAAAACAAAAAGCTCAGTGGAAATGCAGACCCAAAAGGTAAGACATAAGGTCAAACTGCAGCTCAAATTTTTTCTTGCACATGGAAAATCATACCAAAATCCATTTAAAAAAAATTTCCTGGGCTTGAACTTAGGCCTTCACACTGAGCTGTATCTCATCAGTTATTCTGAGGATTTCACTAAATTGCCCAGGCTAGGCTGATACATGTGTTCCTCCTGCCTCAGTCTTCCAGAATGCTGAGTTTCAGCCCTGTGTAAACATACACTTGGCCTCAAAACTCAGTAACAAAAACAAAACTATCAAGATAAGCACCAACTATTTGAAGATAGACTTCAGAGAAGCTGTATTAGGCCCTGATTCAATTCCTAGCACTACTAAATAAAAAGATGGGATTGATGGGAAGGATGGGGAGAGGGAGGTTAAATTTTCTTGTTGTGTACCCTCCTGATCACATCTTCGCAGGGTTATTCAAATTTTAAACTATTTTTGATTGACAAAAGCTTTTTCTCCTCCTACCAATGGTAATTTATCCAAGTATAAATTCCATGTTCACATGGCTCATCCTTCCTTCTAGCAAAACATGAATAAAAATGTACACCTGCATAAACATACAAAGTAAAACAGATCTTCCTTGAAGGTATAAAGGGTATCTTCTTCTTCATACTACTTCAGTCTACTCTTAGCTTATGAACCATTCCAACTCAATTCTGATAAAAATGGAATTATTATTTTAGATATTACCCTGGACCAAAAATGAGACACATGACTTTAATTAGGTGAAAAGTTAGGCCCTCAAGCACTCATTAATTGACAATAATTGTCCATGTGTCCTACTTTTAAGGGAAATCATGTTTTATTTTATATATATTTAAAATATTTTTATTTATTTTACATATATATACTAATTACACAAATGTTGAACTAATTCTATTATTTCATTGTACTTGCCCCAAACCTGATTTTTTATATTTAAAATTTCACAAATAATTCAACACATATTTATTGAAGATTTTTGTTTCCAACAGAAAATACTGTTGGAAAAAGGAGGACCTATAAGATGAGAAAAACATGATTATCCATCTTAAACAGCTTAAAATTATATAGGGAAAACAAGAAAAGTAACAAGACTATAAAACAAAAATAAGCAAGAAAAGTTCAGAAAGATCAAAAGATAAAGAGATAAAATTGGGTAAAAAATCACTTAAGCATTTCTAGTAGTCATCAGAAATAGTTAAGATTCTAACAAATACAGACGAACAGGGGTTAGCAGAAACCACCCCCTGGAAAGTATGACCATAATCTGGAAATGACAAGTAGTGTACTAACAAAGTTTAAAAGTGCAGGGAAATGGTGGAATATGGGACTTGAAATCGTAATACAGAAGACCTGTCCCCAATTCTAAATTTAAATAATAATTTAATCACTAAGGGAAACAAAACTAATTTCATAACAAAAACATGAAATCTAATAGCTTAATAAATTTACATTAAGATTTCCCAGAAGAAACACTTTTTAAATGGCAACTAGAAATGAAATTGTATTTGGTGTGCACTGTAAATCGATTTATACTTATAGACACCATCTGCATCAGTATGTTTACTTTTAAAATTACAAATTGCAAACTACTGAGTTACAAAGCTTACAACCCTGCATTGCTGGTATAATTTTCAAAGGAAGAGTATGGCTTTGCTGCTAGCAAACTGCAGATAACAGCAATGACAACTCACAATGTAACAACTATGATAATGTACCTAAAGCAATGAGCAAAGCCCCTGGCAAACATAAGGACTTCATTTACTCATCTAACATTCATTCAGTTCCTCCTCTGTGCTAATAAGCACTGTTAAACAAGGAACGAAGTGGTAAGAAAGGCAATACAAAATCCCTGATCTTCCTGACAGTTCCAATGAGGAAGACACATAATAACAAAACAGTAAGAACATATGTATATATTTTGCTGTTGGAAAATGATAACTGTTATCAAGAAAGCTAAGTCAATTTAAAACGAAATGAGGGGACTATTTTAGCAAGGGCAGTCAGGCAAGACTTCCTGAGGCCAGGCTATGACCATGCCAGGTAGCAGCAGCTTAGGAATGCTTGTAGTACCTGCACATTCTGGAACTCTTGACCAGGGTTCAGGTGGGTAAATAAATCAGACATCTCTATATCATAATTTCGTACTAAATTTTTGAAGTCTAAATAAAAGTGGCCTTAAGATAAACAAGCCCAATACATTCAGACTCTAGTGCCCAAACACAAAACTTTTAAACACACTTCACAGAACGAACTTTTCTGATTAACAAGTACGTTGAAAAAGCAAATATTTATGCCCCCTAAATACAAACTATTAAGACACATTTATTACATAATTACATACTTCACTTTCAGCAAAATGTCTCTCTCCTTTCAAGCACAGTGAAGATCGTCTCAGTGTCTTCTCATCTCCATCATCAAAAACTGAGGAAGTAAAAACAGAAACTACTGAAGAATTCTTCAAAGATTAACAAGCTGGTATTACACTAGTATATAATTTTCTGAGTGTAGATAGACCTGTTTAAGATTACATTTGGAATTCCGTTCACATTTTATGTTTTCTAATGAACAGCTTCAAGGTTGTATTTTTCCAGTTTCATATACCTGGCAATATCTTCCTTAAAATAAGAAACACAAAAATAAGTTGACATTTCAGAAGCACACCATTTAAATACTAATGAATCCTTCTCTCGAAAGGGTAAAAGAAAGACTGGTTTTCTCATGACAGATAGTAACAGATTTACCATAGGAACAGAAAGATAGGTTTGATGGCATAAATTTGTAATCCCAGCACTCTGGGAGGCTGAGCCAAAAGGATCTCTGAAGCTTGAGCCCAGTCTGGGCAATTTATTTAGCAAGATCCTGTGTTAGCAAGAAAATGTTTACAGAATACTGGGCCAGGCATGGTGGCACACACCTGTAATTCCAGCACTTGGGAGACTGAGGAGGAAGACTGCTTCAAGTTCAACGCTGGCCTGGGTTACACAGTGAGTTCAAGATCAGCCTCAACTACCTAGCAAGACACTGTCTCAAAACAAAACATGCCTGCAATCCCAGCACACAGGAGACTAAGGTTGGAAGACTGCCATGAGTTTGAAGCCTGAACTACATGGCAATGCCTTGTCTCAAAAAAACAAACACAATATTTAAATAAGTAAAAGGGAACTGGAGGTGTACTGCAAATGCCCTAGGATCAATCCTCAGTAACATCGGCCGTCCCCTGCCCCACAGGGTGTAGGGAACTGTCCCTAAAACGTGACTGTATTCTCACTACTTAAAGCAGTGCTTTCTCAACCTCAACAGTACTGACATACTGTGCTGGGTATTTCTATGGATGGCACGCTTATATTGCACACTGTACAATACTTAGCAGTACCCCAGCCTCTACCTTATATGCCACCAGTACCTCATTCCAGTATGACAACCAGAAAACGTGGGGGTGGGGGTGGGGCGACTTCACTAAAAAGTACTCATTTAAAGCATTAAAATGTCTATTAAAAAGGTAGATGATGTGATGTGATGAACATTTCATTTGATACTATATATCTTCAATTTACATAACTTTACTAGATAATTTTATGTCAATAAAAGCCAGGACCTGGTAATGTAGCTTAGTGGTAGAACACTTGCTTAGCATGCTTAAGGCTCTGGGTTCCATCTCCAGCACATAAGAAAAACAGAAGCTACTAATGTATTAAAATATCCTAGCGAAATTACTATAATATTTGTATTACACAGTTTTAGGATATACTACATAGCTCAGAAATCATGGATAGAGTGTATTTCTATTTTAAATAGTTAACCAGATCTCAATTTTATTTTATTAAACAGTGATAATTTTTATTGGTTCATTTTAGATACACATAATGGTAACATTTATCATAGAGAATTTGTACCTGTACATGATGTATCCTGCTTCTTTTTTTCCATTCCCCTTTCCTCCCTTCAGCTCTCTTCACTTCCTTATTCACAAAAGTTTTGTTTCCATTTTTTCCCTTCTATTCTTTTTTTTCTTGTCCCTTCTTTCCTTTCCTCCTCCCCAGACCTCAATTTTAGAAATTGCACATTTTTCCCTATCAAAATATAGTTCTAGCTGGGCATGGTGGTACACACGTGTAATCCCAGTACTAGGGAGGTTGAAGCAAAAGAATCACCATGTGAAGCCAGCCTGGACTTTCACAGTGAGTTGAAGAACATCCTGGTCTCAAAAAATTAATTAATTAATCAATCAATCATACACAGCTCTAGAACTATACAGCACAGGAGTGTGGAGGCACCCTCCTGTAATTCCAGTACTCAGGAAGCTGAGGCAGGAGGACTGCTTTGACTTCAAAACCAGTCTGGGCTACATAATGAGTTCAAAGCCATCATGGAATATATAGGGAGACTCTGAATGGGTAAACAAGTACACTCATACACTATTCATGGGAGTTTTCTGGGAAGGTGTTTTCACTAACTAATAAAGTGTTAAAAGTAGATAGCCCTTCAACCTATCTATTTCACAATGCATACACTCAAGAAATATTAGAACAATGTGCACCTAGACGAAAGACATTTAAATACAACCCATTATAACAGCAAGAGGACTGGCAAGATCATAACAAAAAGGAAACTATTTATTATGCATCAACTATTATGATATATAATACAGTTAAATTGCACAGTATTTTCATTATATAATTTCCAATTGTTACAGTACATTTATTTTTTAAACAAATTTTTAAAAGATCTAGAAAGACTATGATAGTAATAACCAATGGTATTAGAAGATTAAACAAATCAACAAATTAGCATTATTTGTATTAACATAAATTCTGTGTAATGAAAAATACATTTTCAAAAGAAAGTTTATTTTCTTACCTACAGTGTACCAGCTTGCATCTGTCAATTTATTGATAACAGCTTCCTGGTATGTGCCATCAAGATTCTTCACTTCCACAACAGCTCCTACCTAAAATATTTTTAAAATATTAGAATATCTTAGATAAATGAAAACTTCTTTTTCCTTTCTTTTTTAAAGAGTACATGGTAGTAAAGAATAAATGACTGCTAATTAGATTTGCATTCAAGTACTAGTAGTTTTAACCCACCACTTCTTTTGTACCATTAGTGAAATTGTCAACATAGTGGAAAAGGCAAGTAATACCTAAAAACTACTATGAAAACAATTTTGCCCTTAGAATCTCGGCCACTCTAAGAACCACTGCCTGTGAAAGCCTGCTACTTCCAATCTTCCTGGAAGGAAGCTAAAGGTGGGTAGGGACAATTTAAAAAAGTTCTGAGGCTTACTGAAGGGTACACTATTCCACAAATGATATCTATTCACAATATTTTCCAAATGGTCATGCAAACATTGGTAATTACACTTACATGGTCTTTTTAGTGATAACAATAAATTTGTTCATAGAAGAAAATCCCAACACAATGCCCAAAGGGAGGACACAAATATTAGGAAATTAACAGATGTTCATTAAATGACTACTATCAATAAACACACACTATAATTTTTTTTAATTTAACAGTCAAATGTTCTAGGTATTATTTTCATGTAAACTCGTTAAAAATGTGTTAAAATCAATGACCTTAAGTATGGTAGATTTATTTCCTATAAAAGATATTTATATAAATCCTAATACTTTTTCTCAGCTAAGGGAAAACCACAAAGTACATCAGGGAGCTGTGGTGCATGCCCGTAATCCCAGCCCTCAGGGGGCTGAGACTTGACTTTGAGGGCAGCCTGGCTACATAAACAAGTCCAAGGCCAGCCTGCACTACATGGCAAGAGCTTATCTCAAAAAAAAAACCCAACCCATCAGGGAACAATTAAAAATCTAGACACACACAACACACATACATCCCCTTTCTCTCTCGTCCCTCTCCCTCTCAAATCTATAGACAAGAAAAATGTTTAAATAATCTTGAGTCCAAAAGAAGGTAAACTGCGTACACCAAAATCGAAGTGTAAAATTTTAATAAAACAAGAAAACCAAGCAAGTAAATCAAGATAGAGAAAAAAGCTGGCTTAGGGTTATAAAACAGCTACCTTTCCTATCCCTCTGCAAAACTGAACATCTTTTTTAGTTGGTACCTGTGGTCCTATATTGAGCAAACAGATAGTTAAGGGCCATCTCTGTATTTGTGAGGCAAGAGCACAAAGGCATAGACAAGTATGTGTACTAAGTACATATAGGGCACAGTGTTTGAATTACAACTGTGAACATGTCCAGTTTAGATACTGGTATTACTGACTGTGAAACCATGGCTGTTACGGCTTGTACACAGATGCTCCCCAAAGCCTAATGCAGTCATAGGTAGACTTTTCCAAGGTGGCTGATGTAGGGTGTGTGATGGTAGGATCAAGGATGTAATGCTGGGATTCCTTCACACTGAGATGCTAGGATTAAAGAGTATGAGCAATACCTGCCCTAGCCTAGATAAAATATGAGACAGAAAGAAGGTGCTGCTATTGTTGCTGGTGGCTTGCTGCTTGTTACTTCACTGCTTTCCTGCCTTTGCCTACCATGAACTGCTTCTCCTCTGTGATGCCCCTCTGCTCTGCTGCCCTGCCCTAAGTCAGCCAACTATAAACTGAAACCTCTATGAACTGTGGGCCAAAATAAACCTTTCCTCCTTTAACTTTGGGTGTTGAGTATTTTGTTTCAGCAACAAGCAAAGTAACTATGACAATGGCCAAATCATTTCACCTGTCTTTGGTCTCTTCTTCTGTAAAAAAGCTTTAATGAGGATTAAGTGAAATAAGATGTGCAAAAAAACTTGTAGCACAATAACCCATAACTCATACCAAGTACTGAATAAATGGTAGCTAATGTTATAACTATGCATATTTTTGTCCTTTTGTCCCTGGAAGTGATAAACATGTATATGAAATATTAAAGATGACACCTATAAAATAGAAATGATGGAAAACAATTTTTACAAGGTGAGAGCTGATTTTAAAAGAAACAAACACCTAAAATAAGTTTCAGTTCTCCAAAGTAAAACTATATACAAAAAAATGAATGCCCTGTGAGTCATATTAAGTGTTAAAATTTAGCAACAAAAATCTGGCAGATAAATACCTATATCTAATTCTTTCCTCCAAAAAAGAGCTTTGTCAGTAAAAGACTGTTACAGTTACAAGTATTTCTTAAATTCTCTTAGCATTTCTTAAAATTCTTGTAGCCAAGTCAACATCAATTTTCAGACAAATAGCACATAATGGCCTCTATTCTCTGTAGCTTGCTCACCAAGCAGAAAGTGAAACAGCACTTCAATGATAGCAAATAAAATTCTCTAGCTATACAGACACGCTTGTCACTTACAACTGCCTTATGACCACTAGAAGACTCTTGTTTTACAATAGTTATTACAAAGAACTAAAAGCTATGAGTTTTGGTTGTTTTTAATTTTCTCACTGTTTACAGCAGTGCTGGTGAACACTTTAGAGCTTTAAGTAATACAAATGGCACACTGCAGAGTAGATGCCACAGGTTTGCAATCACTGATTTGGAGCATCATAAAATATAACTAATTCCTACTTCATCGCCTGTTAATCTTGGAAAACCCACCACTTTAGTAAAGGAAACATGGGACTGAAACACCTGGATAAGTAAAAGTAGCCAATGCTTCTTCAACATTACTTCATTTTTGAACACACTGAGGTTTTACGATCACGTAAGACATATTTAACGTTTAACCTATTCTTTCCGTCTAGCCTTTTAAAGAAAATGATATATTAATTTTATTAACCCAATAATAAAATAGCCAATGAATTAAAAAGAAATATCAGTAATTACTGTTTCCCAATTAAATATCAGCATCAATAATGAATAAATGAATTAATAAAATAGCCAATAAATTAAAAAGAAATATCAATAATTACCATTTCCCAATTAAATATAAGAATCAATAATGAATAAATGAATTACCTTTAGTGGGCCCTTTATGTGGTCATCCTGAACTTCTACTGTTGAAGAATCATGTCTAAATGTAACCTAGAAATTATAAATGTAATTTAGCCACCAAAAGCTATGCAACATAAACTACACAACATAAGCTCATTCATCCCTTAATTACTCATTTTTATTACAAGTAATATAAACTATCAACTGCCTAATTAAAATAAGATTCCTAAAGCTTAAGGAGAATGGGAAAATTATTTAAGTTGCCCAGACTGTATTTCCTTTTTTAAAAATAAAAGTAACCAATGATATCATATTGAAATTATTAGATGTTCCATTTATCAAGCTTTCTTCAATATTATTAGTCATTAGTTTAATTGTATAATTTCTTTTCCCAAAAAATGAGGAAAGAAGACCATAGGCTATCAGACTAAAACATTTTGTGAAAGCGTAACTTACTTTTGTAAGCATCCCACTCAAGCATCAAAACATTTAATCTCTAGGGCTGGGGATGTAGCTTAATGGTATAGAGTACTCATTTACAATGTGTGACATTAGTTTAGACTCCCAGCATTCCGTCCCGCCAAAAAACGAAAATTAAATCACCACAACCTGCTGATTAAAACAAACAAAAATCCCAAAGGAAAAGAAAGTCTAAGTAATGGATTCAAAACCAGAAAACTACTATATGATAAAGTTGAAAGTTATGTGGGACTTGAGTCAAGGCCCTTAATGTACTACAGAAATCAAGAGAATAGGAAACCATACATGAAGACCGTAAGTAAAATACAGGAGGTTCAAGATGTTTAAGTATTTATTAAGTTAATGAACAACATGAAAATTTCTACTACTCAGTACAGAAAAAGCTGCTTATCATTCAGGGCAAAAGCATTCTTATAAGGACTGATCCATTAACATACTTTTATAAGATTATGTGGTAATTATCTTAGGTAATAGGCTCACTCACAAACCCGCTACAAAAGAAGCTGTAATGTATCCACAGCATCAATAGCATTTAGTTCTGTTTTACACAAGTACATTACTACACTTTACTTAAACCATGTATGTAGGTGTCTGTCTCTTTCACTTAAACTGTGAGCCTCTTGGAGATGGAGCAGATGGAGACTAGGTCTTCATATTAGAGTTTTAGTACCTTTACAGTGCTTAACACAGAGAAAATGCTCAATAAATGAAAGCTAGTGACGAAATACATCAAAAAATGTTTTAAAGTATGTACTTTTAATTATAAGTAAATTAAGCTGGTTAAGATCTATATTCTCAATCTGTTGAGCAATCACTATAACTTTGAATTTAAATAAATTTGTCCAACAGCCAAAAAATTAAAAGTAACTTTAAAATATCCAGTATATGAGGTACAAAGTACTCCATGCTACCAAGTAGAGGAAGTAGAGAGGGCTGGAAACTGTAGCTCAGTGATAAAGAGTGCGCCTAGTAAGCCAGGCGTGGTGGTGAATGCCTATAATCCCAGCAATCCCAGGCTAAGGCAGGAGGATTGTCCCAAGTTCAAGACCAGCCCGAGCTACAACGTGAGCTCAAGGCCAGCCTGAACTGCATAGCGAGACCCTGCCTCAAAAAGACCAAAAAAAAAGAATGTGCCTGGCATGAGTGAAGCTCTAGCTTCAATCTCTACTACAGTAATTAATTAATTTTAATTAAATTTAATTGATAAATAGCAGTAGGTCCAGGCATTAACAGTTTTTGTTCCTTTCATTTATTATATGTCATTTTTTTTGGTTCACTCACTACACAGGGTTGTCTAGCTGGGGGTATAATTTGGGGCTAAAAATCTAACCTGTGCGTCTCTGGCCAAAGTATGGTTCTTAGAGGGACACTGCTGCTGCCCAAAGAGCACACTTTTTCTAACTAGCACAAAAGTGCTATTCATACGCCAAAATCTGCTAAGAAGTTTCTCTATTAGGAGAAAGGGCTTTTTCATCTAACTCACAGGAAGATAGTAGATATGCTAACAGTAGCTCTGAAAAAGTGTGAAAAATGGTAAACAGCATTTCTTCATCTCCAGGACAGCAGTAGCAAAAAACTAGGTGCTCAGGGAACACCAGTGCGTAAAGTCAAAACAGGAAATGTCTCATTTAAGAGCGCTGTAAAAGACCAGGTGGGTAAGTGTATGCCTGTAATTTAGCACTTGGGAGGCTGAGGTAGGAGGATCGCTACAAGTTTGAGGCCAGCCTGAACTGCATAGAAACCTTGTCTCTAAAAGCTCCCCACTTCAAAAAAAAAGCGTTGTAACCACACTCCCATAACTAAATTACAAAGTCAAGGTACCAACCCTGTACAAGTAGAGGTGGGGTGGGGCGAAGATTAGTATCTTATAGGACTTACTATCACAATAGTTCTTAGTTAGGAGTGCAAGGAAGCTTGTTTAAAAACACATCCATACAACAAAAAAGGAACCCAGGTCTACAGGCATAGGGAAAGCTCCAGAAGAGAATCTGAGAATACCTCAAACCTATTTTATTGGGACTATTCAAACTAAAGGTTGACATGGTATCTGCTCATCTAGATTATAAATCTTTTGAGGATACAGGTCAAGTCAACCTCATACCTGTATCTCTACTCTTCTTCCCATCTAACAGAGCTCCCTGGACAAGGTTTGTCAATTAATACATTAATGACAAGTAAATAAATAACTACATTGAAGTATTTCATTTCTCCTGTACTTTTCAAATATAAAGACATCTTTTTTATATTAACCATATATAGTCCACGATTTATTTATTTTTCTTTGTGATGTTATGGATTGAACCCAGGGCCTCACTTATGCTAGGCCAAGTGTTCCATCACTGAGATATGCCATTTGTTTATTTTTGAGATAGAGTCTGTTACCTAGGCTGGTCTAAAACTCCCTGGCACACCTGATCCTCCTACCTCAGCCTCTCAAGTAGCCAGGATTATAACCACTACTGGACCTGGCTCAGGATATTTTGATAAAATAAAAACAATTACATTTCTCTGTTATTCTGCCTTACTGACATTGTATGAGCCTCATTTTCCTTACAATAAAATTAAGGAATTAAATTATATTTCTAAAGTCCTAGCCAGGGATATATAGCTCAGTGGCATAAGTGCTTGTCTGGCAAGCCTGAGGTCATGAGTTTGATTTCCAGTACCAAAAAAAAAATAAAAATAAAAATAAAGTCCTCTCCTGCAAAAGAAAATCAAATCTCAAAATACCGCCTATAATAATCTGATTTTATTCTAATTAGAATGTTAAATAATTTTTAGTTTCACACCACTTTTAGAATGAGCATTCCTAGAAACTCATCTTGAAGAAAAAGAATTCTTAGATACAATCTCCAAATGAGTTTAAATATCAAATAATGAACATATAATTTACAAAATCTACAAATACTGTACCTTGACTTTGACAAGTCTTTTTGCTGTCTTGATCTTGGCTTCACAAAAGGCTCCTCTATATTTAGCACTCACATCAGTGCCCACTGTCAAATAAGGAGGCTCATCAAGGGCCTAAAAGTACAAAGAAATATAATTAGATTTAAGCTGCTCAATTCTTTCCCACAACCAGTCCTCGGAATAGTGACCTCATCTTATTATACCTATCAAAGTAATAATAGTAAAATGTATTTTTAACAGGCAAATCTGTAATATACTGTGAATTAAAAACAGTAAAATGTCTATCATAAAGCCTACTCAATCGCATTAAATGTGCATCTTGTAAAATACAAATGCACCCTTCTCCTAGTATATACCTAAGAACCTCAGTCACAATTAGTTCACTTCACTCAAAAGTACAGCCATCCATGATGGCTCCAGCTACTCATTCATATTTACTCTTAACATACTTATGACCACTTAAAAAGAAAGATCCATTTGCTCAAAGGGTCCACATGGGAGGATCCATAGCTCAAACTCTGAAGAAAATTTTTTTCTAACATTTATGCTATATTTTGGCATCCACAAAATTCAGAATAGCTTTGCTGTATCTCTAAACAATTCTAGAGTAAGATAAAAGGTAAAAAAAAAAAGTATATTCAGACTACTACTAAAAACTACATAAATTTAATGTGAGACATCTCAAACTATTGAACTAGCAGTTCAAATGCTTATGTATGAGTTCACAATTTAACTCTTCTCAAAAAAATACTTATTTTCCTCCTTTGCAATTAGTTCTTAACAGTCTTAATCTAGCTACCTAGCTTTTTAAAATCAGGTACATTTCTCTACAAACTGTACTACTAAGGATTTCTGCTTATATCAAGCAATTTCATAGCAATAGAAAATTACATAAATAGGTTCTCCCAGTGTTTTATAATAAATAATAGTAACATCCCAAGATGTTCCACCAAAAAGAAATGGTGGCAAGAGTTTAGGAAAAGGAATTTATTGAATGAATTCCTTCTCTGCCTTATCTTTGAACATTCATAAATATATGAATCTGCCTAAAAAGCCTTACAGTAAAAGTAATAAACTTTGAGCATTTTCTAATCTATTTGTCCAAACCATTTTTATCTGTTGATATCTGTTAACATCCAACCAAAATTTCATAAAGTAGAAAATGACATTACACAGCAATGAATAACGAAACTGTCGGCTTCATCTATATTTTAGAATAAATCTACCCCTTATGGTGGTTGTTAATATAGAGGCCTGCCAGATCTATCTCCAGAAATAATAATATATTCCAATGCTACAACAAAAGGTACCAAAATAATATCTAAAACCTATATAACTGATAATTTTTTTAAACATCAAGAATATGATTTTCAAAACCCGTTTAGAAAAGCATCTGTATGTCAACTCACTTATGCTATAACCACACAGTAAAATAATCATTTCTACACTACTACTTTGTGTTATAAAAATATAATTTTGCTTGGCTAAATGGATAAAATTTTCAAATGAAATTTAGTGGCTTTATTTCAGGAAGAACAAAAACAGGAACTCAGTATTTTACTCAGAAATTTAAAGGATGGGGCAACATCATGGGTGGTGATGGAGGTGTTAAAATTACTTTGAACTAATCAGTATACAATACATACATATATCAAATCACCACACTATACATTTTACATTTGCTCAATCTTTTTCAGTTAAATATTTTCACTTTTTCTAATAAAAGAGAACAAATTTTTAGGAAATTTCAATTTACTTTATTTACACTTGAAGCAGAATGTTATTATGTGCAAACAGTTTTTATGGCCACAGGCTTATAATGCTCCACAACTTACACTATGAGCTAGTAAGACGTTACATACAGAGACAAATACCAGTTACACGCAAATTATTGAGGAACTCGTAACTATGAAATACAGATCAGAGAAAGAGATCAGCTGACAGTTGCACGTTTCAGCCTAAATAACAGAAAACATTTAAGAAATGATACACTTCTTTTTGGGGGGATTCTAGGCATCTCACACACTAGGCAAACACTATACCACTGATCTGTATCACCAGCTCCTTTTTAAAATTGCCCAGTCTAGGAGGAGTACAAAAATGGCAGAGTAGTGAGCAGCAGAGAAAGAACCTCTCTGAGTGTTGCCATCCAGATCCTTGAATATAGCAACCTGAGGAAAACAATAAGGAAGTGGGTGTCCTGAACCAAGGAAGGATCTGTGGCACGAACTGAAGTCCACAGAGAAAGCAAAGGGAGAAACTTCAACAAAGAGGAAGGAGGTAACCAGCAGCACCTTCTCCCTAGGACCGGGACTCACGGCCCAAGACGAGC
>PVLD010000003.1:0-22553 GCA_004027595.1 Dinomys branickii
AAATGGAATGAGATAGTGTGTTCTCCTTTCACTTATGTTCTCAGGGTAATTATTTGCTGATTCATCTCTGTTCTACTATGCATCAAAAGTTTATTTCCTTTTATTTTGCAAAGCATTCCGTTACATGGCTTACCACGGTTTATTTCTTCACCTGACAAGGAACGATTGGGTTGTTTTCTAGGTTTTGGGCTGCTAAAAACAGCAGCTGTGAATATTTGTGTACAAATCTTTTATGGACATATAACTATCTTTCCAGAAAAAAAGATTGTGTTTTGTATATGAATGTTCTGTCATTCAACCTTGCTAAATGCATCCATTAATTCAAGTGGTTTTTAAAGATTATGTTGTACATACATATGAGTGTTAGAGGATAATATTGGGAGTAGAGCTAATGTTACCTTTCCAGTATGAGACCTTTTACTGTTTACCTCTGCTTGCTTTGTCACTGGCTAAAGCACCCCGTGCAATATTAACTATATGGAAAGTAGTATTAATGTCATTACTTGGTCACTACAGTGTAACATCTGTGTTGAGTCCGTGACCCGTCTACTTGTTGTAAGTTTTATTTTCTTGTCTTTCTGCAGGTCAGTGATTTTTTTTGTAGGATGTCAGACATTTTGAATTTTACCTTGCTGAGTATTGGCTATTCTTTTTGTTGTTGTTATTGTACTCCACTGACTACTTGAAAACACTTTTTGTTCCTTTGAAGGGCTGGCAGTTGACCCCAGGGTCTTGTCCATAGGCAAGCACTATATACTATGCTACATGCGGTCTTTTTGATTTTATTTTTGAAACAATTTTGCTGAATTGTCCAGGCTGGCCTTGAATTTGTGAACATCCTGCCTCAGCCTCCTGAGTAGCTGGGGTTACAGGTATGTGTCTACATGCCTGACACAATCTGATCCTTTTGAACCTTCCTTTCAAAAATTTGTAGATGGACCAGAGCAACATTTAGTCTAGTACTAATAATCCCTGGCTACTGGACTTGGTCTTGCTGAGTACTCTATCCTACCCGGTGCCCTGTGCCTCCTAAGTTTCTCTAGGCTGGCTGGTGTGAATAGGAAGTGTTAACTGGGCCTGTTCAAGCACCCAAAGTCTAATCTCCAATCCTTTCATTGGTTCTCTTCCAGCCTTGGATAGTTTCTTTTCATGCATATGCTGATCAGTACTCAGCTGAATACTTAAGGGACCCTCTGAAGGTTTATAGAATGCTCTCTCTGCGATTCTCTTCTTTGTCTCCCCTGCCTTCCATCTCTGTCCTCTTAGCTTAGCGTCTTGCCCGTGTTTCTCCTCTCTGCACTGTGTTCTGCACAGTCTTCCAAGGCAGCCAGTTGGGCATTGCTTGGCTTCTCTTATTTCTTCCATATCTCTTAAGGGCTGCTGTCTTCATTGCCTGGTACCCATTACCTCACAAACTCCTGTCTCGACTTTGGTTCAAATGTATTTGACTGAATAAAGTGAGAGTCACTGCTTCCTGTTATTTCATTTTGGTTAAATGTAAAAAGCAGAGAACTACTAATCTTTGGAAGTTCAGGTTTGTAAGTGCTTATTCCTGACCCTCACCCACTGATTGGAATGGCATTCTTGTTGGGCTACTTACAGTGTTACTTCTGGCATACACTCACTTGTTCTTTCTTGGTTAAAGTTTTGTAATTTAAATATGTATATGATTTAATTTGGTTGTACTTGAAATTTTTTAATGAGTGTGAAATTTTTGTTCTGTGCCCCTAGCGTTTGTCATTTTATGCTAGGAATTGCAAATTCAAGTGCCCATCATGGTCAACCAAATAATGGATAGTGGTGAATTTGGGAAGACATAATATGACTATTAAAAGCCCACTGGTAGTTCTATAGAAGCAAAAGCTCACCCTGGGGGAAAGGGGAGACCGTGGGCAGCTACCCAGGCCCAGAAGGGCAGTTGCAGTAACCAGCGGGAGCTAATTGCTGCCCTGAGGAATGCAAGTGTCTTTTGAAGATCTTCTGACATCTCAAAAGTAGTGGAAATGTATACTTCAATTATATTTAGCTCAATTTTTGAATGCTACTCAAGTTTTAAGCATAAGACATACCCGTGAATAAATGAAGTAGACCTGTGGACCAAGTACACCTTCGGGCTGGTAGCAGGCAATCCATGTTTAGCAATAGATTGTTTAACTGTTCACAATTAGGAAGACAGAAAAACAGCTGTTTTCAGGTAGAAAAATATCTTAGAAGCTGACAGGAAGTACTTAAGAAAGCAGCACATTTTTTGATGTTTGTTACCAGTCTGAAATACACATGTACAGTAGTACACACACACAACAGTGTCCCCTTCTCTGTGAGTGTGATTTACACAGCTTCAGTTATCCACAGCCAACAACAGCACAGAATATGAAATGGAAAACTCCAGAAATAAAGAATTCATTAGTTTTAAATTGTGCTTTGTTCTGAATAGCATGAACTCCTGTGCCCAAACGTGAATCCTGCCTTGTCTTGGGTGTGTAGACAGAAAATGCTCCCTGCCTGTTAGTCCTAGTGGCCATGTTGGTTGTCAGCTCAACTGTTGCCGTATCTCAGTGCTCCTCTCTTATGGGTACTGCTCCCAAAGCACTGCAGTAGTGATACTTGCAGCTCTGATGTGCCGAAGTGCGAGACCATATTCATCTAACTTTTAGTGCAGTATATAGTATTGTCACAGTTGTTCTGTTTTTTTTACTAGCTGTTACCTTTTGCTATAAGTAATTTATCAATTACACTTTCTCATAGGTATATATGTACAGGAAAAAACAATATATACAGAGTTCAGTATTATCTCTAGTTTCAGGATTCTACTGGGCATCTTGGATGCATCCCCTGCGAATAGGGGAAGACACACACACACACACACACACACACACACACACACACACACACACACGCATGAATATATATTTATATTACACACACTATCTGATTGGGCATGTGGGTGTATTTATGCATCCCCCACATAATCTCTTAAAGGAATCTGAAACGCTGAGAAAAATTATCTCCATTATCAAAACCACGTGAGTAAATTTGGGTGCATGAACATGAATATTTTCAGTTAGTTTAATAATAACCAACTCTTCAACAGATATCAACAGCCTTCTAAATTTATGAAAATGTAGGTGTTGACCTTTAAAATTAAGCCTGAACTTTTTGAATAAAGCAGTTAAATAGACTGATTTGCAGAAAGAAGGTAAATGCTGAATTCGTGTAGATCTTTTTTTCACTGAAATATTTGCTTGATAAACTGCACTAAAAATTAATTCTTAATATCAAATGCTTCAGTTTTGTGTATATCTCCTTGGTTTTCGGAGATTAATTATCCAACTTTGTCTTACTTTAAAAGAGGATAAAAGCAAACAGGCAAAGCCTTTTGCTTTAAAATGTTTAAGTAGAAGTTAAATTAGGTTAAATAAATTTTCTTTTATTTACTCATATCATTATTAGCTGTTTACTTTTTAAATTTTTATGTTTTTTATTTTTCTTTTTTGAAAATGCTAAAACGAGTTAAGAATTTACACTTAAAAAGATAAGCAAAATACCTTAGTAAAGGTCACAGAAGAGTGTACACATTGTTTCTTCTCTCATATATGGGGCCTGAATAGAGGCTATTTAAAACAAATGGCATACAATGTAAGCAAAACACAGATGAGTTTCATTAATTTCCACATCCCCCCATAGTAATGAAACGAAATGTGATTATGAATGGAATGTCGAAGCCCTACTGATTTTCGTGCGCTTGTACAAATTAACATTTGTTTGGGGTACTGAAATTTTCCATTAGTCTCATTCAGCATCTCATTCCTTGGAGCTCTCTTCAGAGGAGCATTTGCAATATTTTTGAAGCTTGATGAGGGTGTTACTGAATCAGTGATTTGCAAGTTCCAACTGACCATTACAGTCAGCCTTCAAAATGCAAGCACAGGCTAAAGATTAAAATCTTAATGCCTTCCTTCTCCTGGGAGGGAAGCTGGCTCTCCAGTTATCTCACAAAAGTGGAAGCGGGGTTTGCCTTCCAAAGATGCTTTATATTTGGGATCCAGAATCAATACAAAGGTGGGATACACTCAATTTGAATTGGTAAAATATGTAAATCCCCGCCTGCTAAACTGCTAGAGATTAATGTCTGAATAGGAGCAGGAAGCAGAGCCAACTGTAAAATTATACAGGGCATGGTGATTGCCCCGGGCACATAATGGGGTTTGATAGAGAGGGTCTATTTTGGGATCCCACATAAAGCACTAAATGCAGAAAGCAGAGCTTTGTTTAATTTGTCCAGGGCAGCACCCTAATTTTCCACAATGTTATTCAGTTCCCTTTAAGGGTGAATAACATATTTTCTTTATGGAACTATGTACATCTTTATGTGGGAACAGTAGGTTTTGATTCTCTTCTGTTTGATTCATCTTTTACTGTCGTTTTACATTTTCCTGGATTATATTCTAAGTTGCATTATCATTATTGCACCTGTTTATGAAAAGAACCAGAGATGTCATTTTGATGTGGCGTAAGGCAGTGCTGTAAAGTGGACCGAGTGGAGGAAACTGAGGCTCAGAATACACAAGGCTGTGCAGCTCAGACAAAGTGGGATATGACATCCGGGTCCTTGTAACCTAATAAGAGCGCTTGCCACCCAATTGGGGAATGACTGCAGGTGCACCATCTCTTGAGGCTTAGAAATGATCTAATTTTGGCAGAAGTGCTGAGGGATTTATCTTAGACATGGATGACCTGAGAGGTATACTGCCTACTACTTGAGATTAGTAGTGGGTACTTTTACCAAGGCTTCATCTGCTCCAAGAAATGGAACGTTCACTTTTGCCGAGGACATGTGTGTTACTTGGCATGTCTGCTGTTTAAAATGGGTGATGTCTTCTTACAATTTTTGTTAATGGCGCCATTTTATTTTCATGGATGATCTTTCTTTAGAAAGTGATTTATATTACTCAATACTTTCAGTTGCAAGGATCAGATACCATTGTTGATGCTCTAGGCATGTACCTGAGTGGATGCATTTCAGATGCAGCTGGATGCAGAGGTTCAGCGATGTCAAGGCTGTGTCTCTCCATTTCTGTCTTTCTAGTCTCTATGTGGTTTCTGTCAGAATGATTCTGAAGGGCTAGAAGGTCAGCAGCTTCTCAGCACTCTCATTATTCTGGTCTAACAACCTTATATGTTGTTCTTTGAGAAGATCAACATCTTCCAAATGTTTGGTCAATGTTGAGATTTTTCTGAATCAATGTCTTTGGGTGGGGACATGTGGTACTGAGATGGGAAGCTTGAGTCACATGTGTTTTGGGTCACACTGTTAGTGGTGGGGAGCCCCATTCCACGAGGCAGCATCTACAGATGCAGACATTTCCCCCACAAAGGGGAAAGTGTTCTCTCACACTTCTACCAGCAAAAACTTACAAAAGCAAATCAGAGTTACATACGTGCTGTGGTCAAAAACTACAGTTAACGTTTAGATTTTTAAAAATATTCTAGTAACAGACACAGTGTCATTAATTCCCTCAAGATACTCTCCCTTGCTTCAAGCATGCCGTTATTCTGGTTGCTTTCTGAAGAACTTCTGAAAGTCCTGTTTTATGTGTGTCTTTGCTTGCTCTGTCATGGCTGCCTCGATTTCCTGAATAGACTCAAAATATTTATGTTTCATGATCATTTTGACCTTAGGGAAGAGTCAGAAGTCGCACAGCAGTGCCACATCTGGTAAATAAGGTGGGTGAGGAGACACTATAATGTTTTTTTTTGTTTGACAGAACTTGCTGTAAAAATTTCAGATTAATTCAGGACATGGAGACAGACATGAAAAGACATGAAAGAGTGTCACGAACTGCTTCTGAAAGAGGCAAGAACAGTAGGATAAGTGTGTTCAGAGCAAGGGAGCAATGTGTCTTTTACTGTAATAAATGTGTCTTCATCTAAACATGCACTGTAGTTTGGGATCACACTGGTGCAGGGATCATTTGCCATAAAAAATGTATTTTTAACTTTCCTTCTTTTACTTTTGCCTTTTTACAGCAGACAAAAAGGACAAAACCCATAAGAGCAAAAAAATGAAAGGACTCATCTCCTGCATGTAGTCTCCCCGTCTAGGTCCTCTAGCTTCCTCCAGCTCCTTTTAGAGCTGTCCTAATGCACTTGCACAGCGTTAGTTGCATGTGACTTGGTCTCCACCCTGTGTGAGGAACCTTTCCGAGCTCAGGCTGGCACTTTGGTTTTGTTTCAGTGGTGGCTGCCCCTGTACTGGGCCGAAGACGGGCATTTGGTGCACATGTGTGGGCTGGATCAGTGAGCGAGTGCTGGGTTCTGAAGGGCTGTGCAGTGTGTGTCCCACAGTACCTTGAGGTGAAGTTGGAAATTGATATTCTCCTGCTTCCGATTTATGCCTTTTCTGTTACCTGCCCCTTTGCTTCTTCACTCCTCTGCCAAGCATTGCAGCGGCAGCATGCACACCGGTGCACAGTGCCCAGTCTCTCCTGTGCTTGTGGCTGAGTCAGGAGCCGTGGGCTTTGGTCCCACAGCAAAGACGGGGAAGTCAGCAAGACAGTCTCAGAACTTCTGGCAGTGTAACTAACCTTCCCATCTTCCTACGGTGGAGACTGGTTTTAGTATCACCCTTGGGTGGAAGTCAGACTGAGATGGTCTAGATTTTCTGGTGTGTGGAGATTCCCAGTAGCATGGCAGAAGGAGTCTCAGTAAGATGGTGGAATGGAGTCTCAGAAATGTGTCCCACTCGGCACCTCATGTTTTGGGTTGCTGTCCCCTTTATCCTCTTCATCCATGGGCCCTGGATTCTTTTCTGCAGAGGCAAACCAACTCAAGCACTGGGTTCAGTGATCCACACCACTGCTCTGAGACGTCTCACACCACCTTGCAGCTCCAAACCCCACTCTCTGTTGGACAGGAACAAAGACTGAAACTTCCAGGTTACCGTGAAGTCGTGCTCTTCCTCCCCCTCTCCCTCTCTCTCCTCTTCCTTCTTGCTCCTCCCCCTCCTCCACTTTATTCTCTCCTCCTCCGTCCCTCTCTCTCTCTCTCTCCCCTCCTTTTCTGTCCCCACAGCCCCAAACCAATACTCAAGGAAATGTAAATTTGAGTCTCTCCCCCATTTAGAAAGTACCAGCGCTGGCAACTTCGCTTCCTAAAAGGTGGCTGTATCTATCAAGGTTCAACTAGAGAACAGAACTAGGAGATGCATAACAATACATTTATTAGAGGCATTGGCTCCCGCAGTGTAGGAGCTGGCTCAGTCAAGCCAAGTTGAAACTGTCAGGAAAAGTGTGTTGGGACTCTCAGGCATGGGGAGGCTCTGGCCTCTACTGTAAGAAGGAGGGAAGTCTTCTGTAGGAAGCCTGGGCTCACCTCTGTCAATCTTTGAACTAACTGAATCAACTGTACCTACATTATCTAGGGTTGTCTCCCTTACCTTAACCTGGCTCACTATGGGCTTTCGTACGTCTGTACAAGACCTTCACAGCAACTCCTGGGTTAGTGTTTGGTTGAATAACTGAGTCCAAGTTGTTGCAAAGACTTGGCCATCCGAGTGACCAGTTGGAGTTCTTGTCCTCATTTAAGGACTTGTGAAAAACAAGCTTTGTCCCACTATAAATTCCTAAACTTCTGCAGCTTTACATTGAATTATACAGACTTTTTAAAGGGCTGTTCCTGAGAGTTTATACTCAGATGAATGTGCTTGTGTGTGTGTCCTTTCTCATTCCGTGTAGCATTCTTTTTTTGTAAACCGTAGCAGGTCCAGAAAGAACCACTTGGATGAGGTAGTGTGGAGCGAGAGTCTGTGTACCTTGACCTAGCGATCTTTACTTTTAAATTTGTGGTTCATGTTGTACCTTTATTGCATCACTTTTATTACCTTTCACAAGTATTTCTCAGGCCTCTGTGGTGTGCTGGGCTCTGTTTCAGGCCGGTGAGGGATTTCACTGAGTAAAACAGCTTTGCCTCCAGTGGCGCTTACGTTTTCGTGGAGCACACTAACATAAACAAAGCAACTGCATAACTTTATGGTGGTGAATTAGCGATAAAAGTGACAATGCTAGGGAAGGGACTAGGGGAGGGTGAGTACAAGTGTGTGCAGAGCTGCTGCCCCGGTTTTCAAAGGCTCTTGAAAAGTGAACACTCACTGCCTCCTATTCAGAACCACAGGAAAAAATGGCCACGTGTTCTAAAACAGAATGTCTTTCCCTTTTTTATGAATCTCTGGAAAAAGCGACAGTGTTTCATTGTGATTATTATTTGCTGTTCAGTGCTGCTCAAAGTGAAGACAAAAGTGAAAACTTTAGGTTATGAGCAGAGACGCCCCGGGCACACTTGTATTCTGCAGCTCCCACGTTCAGTGCTGAGGTTAGAATGCAATCCCTGAAACTGCACACTTTGCGTTGTCTAGTTCAGACCGTGTTTGGTTTTATCAGAACTGTGAAAATGCTGCCCCAAACCAGCTTGTCTGTATTCATTTAACTTCTGCACACATCAACGTTCCAGCTCACCTGCACTTTCCCAGTGAGGAAGGGGGAAGCCCTGAAAGAGGCAGCCCAGGGCTGCTGCCTTTCCCTTTCCCCCTGCGGCCTTCTTTCCAGTGTACGTGGTGGCTTAATAGGACAAGTGAAAGTAATGTAAGAAAGGACAACGCAGAATTCTTTGATCACTAACGTCTCTTAGACCTCAAATGACTTCTCTCTGCATTCTGAGAATGTTTTGGTTCCAAAGGGTGTACTCTTGGGACTGTCACTGAGCCCCCGCCCCCTGTCCCCTTAGCCACAGGCTTAACATGCTTCCCCTGTGCTCACTTTGGCTCTGGCTGAATTCCCAATTGTTGTGGGACCCTCAGAATTCCATATCATCACAGATGCAAGAGTATGGCAAGGGCGGGGGAGGTTCATACTGTGAACAGATTCTCCTCTGCTTGTAAGTGAGCGCGGTACACGGTCCCGCTGGACTTCACTTGCAAAACGCAAATTCAGAGACAAAGTGAGGAAGAATTTTAAGATGGTGGGGACTTTAAGCCAAAAGCATTAAACTAAGCTGGGGGCCTTTCTGAGTGTGGGGTTCTCCTCAGCATCGGGTTGTGTGTCATTACGTGCCCAAGAAACCAGGTGTGTGTATGGGTGTGTGTGTTCGTGCGTTGCTTTAGATAATATTGATAAGACATGATGAACTGCCATTTGATCATGGTCTTCATGTTCTGAGGCCCTAAGTCACATGTGTCTTTGGCTTATTCTCCGAAGAGTAAGGGGGCCACTGTGGTGGGGTCGACACATGAGAGAGTCAGGGGAGGGAGAGGAAATCGGCACAGGGAGGCAGTAGGTCCCTGGGTTATGCACAGCCTCAATGGCCATAGTAGGGACTTGGGATTTTTCTTTAAGGAAACGGGAAGATTTGTAGAGTTTGAGCAGAGGCATTGCACGCCATAGGGGGAGTGCAGAAGGGTCCCTCTGTCTTCTGTGTAGCATAGTGTGTATAGAGAAAAGTTTGAAATTGATGGGACTAGTTTGTGCGCTGCTGTAATAGACCAAGGAACGACACAGCCTTGGCTGGGGTGGTGTGGACAGTAGTGATTAAATAGGATCAGCTTCTGGGTATATTTCAAGACTAGTGCCAGTAGAGTTGCATATAGAAAGGATATTTTCCTAGGACCCTGGCTCAAGACAATAGATAAAGATGGCCCAGCGAGAAGTAGTGAATCTTTGAAGCTTACAGCTGGTGCATGAAAGAGCTGGGGGTGGACAGAGAATAGGAGTCTTGTGTACTTTTTCATCTCCTTTTGTAATAATGAGACTTTCTCTAAAATAGTTCCCATACCACCCTATTCTGATGATCTTTACTGGTGCAGCTGAATCTGCATGGATTACATCTATAGGGATTCATCTTTATGACACCTTAGAAAAGCTGCTCAAACGTAAGGTCCTGGGTGAGGCAACTCCACCATTAATTCATGTTTTCACGGTCTTGCATAGGAATCAGCTATTCCTGCAGTTGCATTTTAGCAGCATCCCAATAGGATTTTACCTCCTCGATTTAATAAATGTCTCTTTGGCTTCATTTACTGAAACAGAGTTAATGAGACAAAGATTCTGCTACTAAGTTTGACGTACAGTTTGCACTCTGTATGAACACAGTTTACTACATTTGGCTTACTTTTATGCTTTTCAGCACTTTCAGACCATGCTGAAGTCGAAACTGAACGTCCTCACACTGAAAAAGGAACCTCTCCCAGCAGTCATCTTCCATGAGCCTGAGGCCATCGAGCTGTGCACCACCGCCCCATTAATGAAGACGAGAACTCACAGTGGCTGCAAGGTATGGGTGCGTGGGGACCTGGGGGCCTCTGCATGGAACAGGCTCAAGGACCTGTGGCCTTGCCATTCTGGGCTCACAGATAGAAGACAGCTGCCAAGGATGGTAGTGTGAATCCATATCTGGTTTTATTTATTTTAATGACAATGCTTTTCATAATCGTGGGACACATGTTAGAAGCATACATTTTAGAATGTATGGATAAAATGATGTTCTTTCCACATTTGCCATAGTTTTGTGGAACTTTGGGCCTCCTTACTGATCATCCCTCCCTTTGTGTGTGCAATCTGAATAAGACATATTTTAAAGAATGAGAAAACTGAAAAGCAAAAAGCCAGATTTTCCAACAATTGTGTTTTCCAAGACCTTGGGGGTGATTTTGCTTTTTCCTCTTTGCTTTAGCTCTCAAAATTTATACTGATCTTCATGCTTCAGAATCCATAAAAGTCATTTTTCCTATATGTGAACTGTAACATTGACATGGAAGCAAAACCAGACACACAATGTATCATTTGGATAAGCTTTTGGATTTTTCTCATATGCTTTTGTTTCTGCTTGAGTTGGTGAATATAGAATCAGCTCAGAGATAACCAAGAAAATATGTTTTAAGCATATTTTGCCGTCATAAATTTACTTTGAAGGGTGAAAGTCTCACAAGGGGCAGGGAAAATGCATGCCCACCTGTCGGTTTCTTCTGTGTAGATGCACCCCTGCCTCTATCCCTTATCTCGGGGAAGTAGCTCTGCACAGCTGTGGTCAGGTTAGAGGAGACAGCAGCCTTGGTGATGGTAGTGTGCACAAGACCTCACACACATCCATTCACTGCACACACGTTTCCTGGGTGTTCGCCGTCTGCCAGGCACTGGGTACACTGTGAGGAAGGCTTTATGGAATTTCACAGCTAGCTGAGAAATGGGAGGAGAATGCCAGTTTGTGAAGCGTCTTTCTGATAGGAAGAGCAGGGGTGCTGATGCGGGAATATTCTTGGTATGTCTGGAATGGAAAGGAACGGGCCAGTGTAGCTGAGCCTCTGAGAAAGTAGTGAACTGCGGGATGCAGTGGGGAAGCCGTATGGTCTTGGCCAGTAGTTCTAATTATAACGAACATTTAGGCAAATAGGACTCCATCTAGAAATGCAATTTTCAGTGGTAACTCTGGTAAGGGCAAGCTGGTAACTTAGCTTGCCAAGAGTTGTCGCCAGTGGTGTTAACCGGACATAGTAAATCAATGCAGACTGACCTGAAGTCTGTTGTATTTAGTGCTCTTGGTGAATTAATGACATAAAGGAATTAAACAAATACTCACTGCATTTGGTACAATTTACTGTACATCTTTTAGAGGATTTAGTAATATCATTTTGAATGCTGGTGCTATCAGAGAAGACGGTGTCTCGGGACAAGAGGAAGTTAATAGGGCAAGGACAGAGAAGAGACTTTAATTTAATGAAGTCTATAAAGTATGAGAAGAAAATTTTTTTTAAAAAGTTACAAAATAAAAAGAATTACAGATCCAACCTACACATGAAAAGTGTGTGTGTGTGTGTGTGTGTGTGTGTGTGCGCATGCCTGTGTGTAAGGAAAGAGAGATCTTTACTTGGGCTATAAAAGCTATCATCTTTCTGCAAAATGTATAGAGTTCAAGACTCATGCACTACTTTCTGCACACTCTCTCAGTCCATGTTCATTTATTTTCCTTCAAAGAGGAAAATCAGAGTAGGAATTCAAGAGAGCATGCCAGAGAGGGGAAGGGCACGGAGACAGAGGGAAGTCCGTGGTGGTTTCAGTTGGACACAGGGAAGAACTTCTGTATTCAAGGTGAAAAACACATTCCACTGGGCTATAAAAAATATTATTGCTCTATCCCTAGAAATTGTGGAGAGAAGATTCCAGGCATAAATAATCATAACCTGGAGTCAGGTATCCAAGCCAACATCCCTTGAGGTCTTTTCCAGAATATTCTTTCTGTCTGAAGAGGAAAACATACTCTGTGCAATTCATCAAACTATACCCCATCAACTTCATGCCCTTACTTTTTCACAGCACATGTGCCTGAGTTGCATTCTTAATTTTGAAGAGCAATATAATATTTATGTTCAAAGTCATATTCTTGTGTTTAAAAAAATGATTAAATGTTAGAACCTTAAAATTTCTGTGTACAATCCTCACACCCCCACCTTTCTCTCACCATCTCTGAGTAAAAGTTCAGTGTTTGTGCTGTGGTTCTTGCTGGTGAGTTACTCAGCTTACAAGATGCCAGCTGCAGAATGGACCTCATCTCAGACTCACGTGTCCCAGGAATAATGAGCACAATGTACCCTGGGCCCAGCTGCAGGGCCAGTGTCTGGGACTCCCCATCTTTACACAGAATTTGTCCTTTGCATCCTAAACTTCTCAAGTTGTGCTTGCTTAGCTGGATTTGGGGAGAAAAAGAGACAGGAAGAAGGGAAGAAAAGGGGGGTCGCAGTCGCAGGCAGTGTGGATGAGACCCTCGCCCACCTCAGAGCTTGCGCTTCCCTCTGATCTGTATTCGCAGGGAGTACTGGTGGGGTTGCCTTGCCAGGCTATTCATGTTTTGGGCAGCTGGGTCTTTGTGTGTTCTCTGCTACTGCTGCCACTTTCTTCCCCTCTGGAGCAGAGTTATTTACCCACTCAGCCCAGTGCATTGCATTAGGATTCTCACTGGAGCTGTTCCGAGAATCAGAAGCTATGCAGGATTTTGCAGCAGCACCAATAGCTGATCGCACCTCCTCCTCCCCCACCCAGCACTGTGGACTGAGAGGCACTCTCACCTTTTTAGTAAACATTTACTGAATTAACGTTCACTGGAAACCTTCTGCGTGTACGGGATCGTGGAGCAGGGAACCCAAGAGGCTATGGTGGGTGATGAAATGCACAGCCCAGGAGGAGTGGGTGGCTGCTCAAATACATGACAAACGCGGGGGAAACCTTGTGTGTTTCCAAGCCCGCTGGGAGGCTAATACCTGGTTCTTCTTTCCAGAGTCTTTCATTCGGCCTCGGCTTATGGGTGGGGATCCGGATCATGCACTGTCAAATAGACCACACAATTTACATGAAAGCGGACCAGGCTTGGAACCTGAAGGCCTGAACCACAGAACAGTGTGTGATAAGTGAAATATAAGTGGCAGGAAAGGACATAGACCTTCGGAGGTGGGGGTTTAGGGGAAAGTTTTATTTGCAGATTGCCGGGATTTGTATGGTCAGAATAGATTTGCCACAGCAGATCTGGAGACTGACCCCTAGGAGTCAACAGGGCTCGGCTTCAGAATTACTGCTCCAGTGCTGTGCTTTATGAGGGTCACTTTATCCTCCAGGGGCGCTGTACTGCTTGGCACTGACTCGTTCCCCAGTCAGTCTTGCAGTGGTGAGGATGACGATGAATAAAATTACTATTTGATGAAAGCACATCACACAGTGCCTGAAAAACTGTTCTTAATAAACATGAGTGTTCTTTTGTTAGACAGAGAGACGACAGAGAGACAGACACAGACAGACAGAGAGACAGAGAGACAGAGAAACAGAGACAGAGAGACAGAGACAGAGAGAGAGAGAGAGAGATCCAGTAGCGACACTAAAGAACTGTTTACTAGTACACCAAGCACCCTTCTCACATCTGTGCGATTCTCATGCCACAGGACCAGTTGATCCTCAGTATGACCCAGTGATGTCAGAGCCACGTGGAGCCCCATGTCACAGCGGACACAGCTGGGACACAGATAGCTCCTCAGCCCGTCTCAGGAGACTCACGGGGCAACCGGCAGAGTCCCGTGTAGCACTCTGCAGTCCTCCCTGCAGCCTGCGCTCCCCCGCCAGATTTTACGGCCTCCCTAAGGCCCGCCGGTGGTTTCCACGGCTCTCCGCAGATCCCTTTTGCACAGGCTTATTTGTGTCATGAGAGTTTGAGCAAATTGTTTCTTCTCTACAGACTTCGGCTTCTATACCTCTCATAGGGACAGAGTTAATGCATCTCATGTACATTTTAAAATTTTACATCTTTCAACGATTATGATTTTAACTACAAATTTATGGGATGTGGTGTGGCCGTTGGATGCATGAATACACGGTGTCAAGATCAAATCCGGGTAGTTAACATGTGCGTATTTGTACACGTTCAGAAACACCTTGCATTACCATGACTGCTGGTATTTGTGCAGTGCAGCAATGTTTCAATACCTGCTGACCGTATGTCCCGATCAAATCAGGTTACTGAATGTTTCTGATCTCCTCATCATTACTTTGTGTTGGGAGTCTCTGACTCCTCTCTAATATTTATTAATAAAATATTTAGTAGGTTAACTGGGCAGGTGAGTGCACACCTGTAATCCCAACATACTTGGAAACTGAGATAGGAGGATCATAAATTTGAATCCAGCCTGGGCAACCTAGAAATTTAGTTAAATACTGTTTAAGAAAAAAATTGGAAGAGGGCCGGGACGTGGTTTAGGGTGAAGGTCTTCAGTTTGATCTCCAGTACTATAAAACATTAATCGGTTGTTGTAAATTGTAGTCGCTATTCTCTCAGAACACTGGAACGTATTTCTTCTATTTGGCTACTTGTTTTCCAATTCCCCACTGTCCTCTTTTATGCTCAAACTTCTAACCCTCTAGGAATCACCACCGTACGTTCCAGTCCACTTTAACATTCACAAGTAAGAGAGATCATATGGTAATGTCTTTGTATTTCTGATTATTTCACTTAATATAAAGTCCTCCAGTTCCATCCATGCTGCTGTAAAGGATAGGATATCCTTATTTTTTATAACTGCATAATATTCCACTGTGTAAATAGACCATATTTTCTTGATCTAGCCACATTTTGATGGATATCTTGTGTAATAAGTATTATGACTAGTGTGGCAACAAAACACTGACATACTGGTGTCATATCCTTTGGATATGTACCCTGGCTTTGTTACTTTTCTCTTGTTGCTGGTACAAAATACCCAACACCCAAAATTAAGGAAAGAAGGGTTTATTTAGCTTCTAATTTGTGGAGATTTCAGCCTATAATTAGCTGGCTCCAAAGCAGGGTGGTAGGGCACAGGGCAGCACAAGACAGCAAAAGCAGCAAGAGCAAAAGGGGGGTGAGCGAGCCTCTTTCCCTCCCTTATACCATAAGCAGGCCGCCCCCCCAGGGGCGTGTGGCACTCACACCTTCTCCCTGTGCTCCTCCCGCATAGGCTCAGGATGAATACAAAGTGACCACCCCGGCCCCTGCTCACTCAGTTAACTCTCTGAACATCTCAAACTGGCCCCAGGAACAACATTGCAAGCGGTAAGGGCGCGTCCTGTCCTTCTCACTGCAGGATGTAGAACTGCTGAGTCACTTAGCCAAGCTGCTAGACTCAGGGTGACACAGTGTGTCAAGCATAACATACCCCACAGTGGGACGGATCTGTTTTTAGTTTCCTGAGGAACCTCCATGCTGCTGTCTGTCAGGAATGCGCTCGGTTCCATCTCCATGGGCAGTGTGTGAGAGTTGCCTTGCCCCCACATGTCACCGGCATTTGGAGTGAGATGACATCTCATGGTGCTTGTGACTTGCAGTCACTCACAGTTACTGATGGAAACCTCCTATTTGGGCCGGAGTCGGGCTGCTTTTATGGGGGTGTAACCGGCTTTCTTTCTTTCTCCCACAGCCTTGAAGTGTAGCTTGAGGCTGGGATCCTGAGGTAGAGCCTTAGGGCTGGTCTCCAGGTGGTGAGGGGTCCACTCCCTCTGCTCCGCTCTGTCCCTGCACAGCAAACCCTTGTCTTCCTTCTGGAGTGTGGTGAACGCGGTGAGCACCAGAAGGCACTCTGTGCTGTGCCTTCTCCCTCACGGAGGGCTCCACCTTGTCCCCCCGGGGCCTGGGCCAGTGCAGGAGGCGTAGAGTTCCCTAACTTTGCCTCTTCCTGTCTGGGGGCTCAGCCTGCCCTGCTGTGAAGCTTGTCCTAGGATTTCACTGTCTTTCTGTTTGTGAGAGCAGAAATCATCAGACAAACCCACTGTCACAAAAGGGTTAATGAGACACAAATCATAACAGTGTATACTTCACTCTTTTTAAGGTTCTTCCTTTTCTACAGTAGCAGTAACAATTCCTGCACTCTCTGGAAAGATGTGAATAATTTACAGCTTCATGGCACCGTGAAGAGACATTCCGAGTTCTGAGCTTTGAGGGCAATGCTCAGATGTGAGCCTGTAGCACTCACAGAAGTGGGCCCCACAGAAGGCATTCCAGCAAACCAGCGCGCTTTATGCTGACAGTTCTTGATTTGGGTTTAAATATATTCCAAAGTGGTATTGGGTGTACCTGTTTCTACACTTCAGTCTTTGTGTTTATTTGATCAGTTATGGATTTGATTTGAAATATCACCATGTGCTCTTGTTTTAGGCAGGGACTCATTTTTTTTACCCAGTAACGCGCAGGAAAATGGTTGCTTTAATTATGTTGTCATCCACATCAAATGCTTCATCTTTGCAGCTTTTCTTTCTTTTTCTTTTAGTGAAGGTCATTTTGGACATTGCAAGAATCTACACAGCCCAACTTCACAGACTTTTTCCTGCAAAATAAATTCCTTGAGCTCAAAATGAAGACAGAATAAGAAACAACAAATGCTAATATATAAAGTAGACTCAGGTCTGCAATCCTTTGGTTACTTGCCACTAAATTCAGAGCAGGTGATATTTAATCTCTTCTTTCTTTTCAGACTCTTTCCTGTAAAGAATCAAAACACATTCATTTCTCCTGTCTTCTCAGATATAAGAGGCTGAAAGTTGATATGAGCCAACATCCGTTGTCTCTGCAACAAGCTCTTACTTTTCCTGCAGTCTCTACTCCTCTGTGGACCTGTGGATTTTGTTTCCCTTCCTTGTTTCCCTGATGTCTTCATCCTTCCCTTCTTCCTTTCTCCTTCTTTCTTAGATTTTCTTCATTTATGAGAATATATTATGCACTTTAAGGATGGTCTGAGCCCCTACTAGGAAATGGAAAAAGCAGTCATTGTGATGCTTTGGGTTGAAATAACAGAAAACTCCAGAGGACCTAAATTGATGAAATTTATTTGCTCTCCAAACTATAAATTCTACCAGGAGGATTATCCCCTTGTTCTGGGAATCTTGTGCTTTGTAATTAAACTCGGCTTGTCCACATGTCCAGCTTTGTTCTGAGAATAGTTTCTTCAAGTTAAAAGTTGGTACTGTAGTTTTAGGTCACAAATATGCCCAACTATGCAAACTGTGGGAGGTTTTTTCCCCAGTATTCCGAGCGGTTGTACTGAGATTCACTCTGCTTGAATGTGAGGTGTCACATGTTCACCCTGAAAGCCTGTTTATGTTGGGAGAATTAAATATGTTGGTTGCCTGGGTTTAGATGATGCGTTCCACTTCTGGAGCTGGGAGGGGAATCAGTTTCCCTTGGGGAAGGAGTCAAATTTGTGTTCAAAGGAGGTAAATGCATGCTACAGAGGCAGCAAAAGAGTATTCTTAGAAATAACGACAGACTTCCTGGGTTTCAGTGGGACCAATAAATAGGGAAGCCATGGTAGAGAACAATGCAGAGTTCCCAGAGAGTGGAGCAGGGGCTCCCTATTTCTTCCTTGGTACAGCCCCAGCCCTGCTCTAGGACACTTGGGGGGAATTTTGTTTATGTTGCACCAGAGTTGCATGAGTTTGATGAGCTCCAGAGCACTTCTTGGAGCCCTTGTTGCAGACAGCTGAGCGGCTATCAGCTACCGCGTGGTTTGGCCTCATTTAGGGGCTTCTGTTTCTGGAGGCAAGGGCAGTCTCATCCACGGGGGAGACCCTCAGCCCTGCTTTGCAAGCTGTTCATTCACATTTCTGTTTTTGGCAACCCCGTATTTGTGGTCAGGAGTAAGGCGAGAGAAGCAGAATTTCAGGAGAGATAGTGAGGTCAAGATAGGGAAATTCGAGATGAGGTGGACAAAACTCAGAAGGCACCTTGCTGTACAGAGTCGAGTTGCGCAGATGTGTGGTCACCGTAGGAGGAGGTCTCAGAGAGGAGGCGGGACTGAGGAAGCACACCCACCGAGACACAAAGTGATGAGCAAACACGCGCCCTGCTCCAGTGTGGAAGGGTCCGGGAGAGAAGAGTCTTCACAGGTTTCTGAAAATCCGAGGAAGCTCCTCCTACCACTGAGGTGTTTAAATCCTTGGGACATGGGCCGCCCTCTTCGTCCTCTTCACAGCTTATCTTCCTGCCTCACAGGTTTAATCTCAGAGGAGTCAAAGGGAGAAAACGGGTGTGACTTCGGGGAGAAGGGAAGATGTAGCATGTGATTTTGGGGTTGCTCTTTGGCTGTAAATCCTAGACACGGACTACTTATGCTACTACTTATGCTGTGCTCCCTGGCACGGACAGATATCTTATTTGTGGTTTTAACCTAAACTTCCTGGCTATGAATCATGATTTACACCTTTGAATTTTATATTCTGGGTCCTTCCATAGACAGCTCTGGTGTCTTCAACAAGCTGCTTCTTCTTTCATGAGCTTGTGTTTGTTATATGATAATTAAAACCTTTTCCTGTTGGAATTATTTTCACTTCGGCTGCTCAAAGAGTTTAGATTGATGATTGTCATTCTGTCTCATTTCTCTCGTTTGTCACATGGAATTGACATGCAGCTAATGCATGTTGAGTTGGACCATAGGCTTTTTTATGGGACTGTTCTTTACTGTGGTGGATGGGTAAGTAGAGCTGTGATCTCATTGAAGGGTTCTCTGAGTATCTAACTATTTCCAGGTGCCCTCCCTCCCACCCACACTGGGAAGGCATTTCAGTCCAGGAAATTCATTTAGGTATTAAAGCTTAACCTTTGTGTGAATGTCAAAGACTGTATGTTACTAGATCTCCAAATTTGTAATGTCACCGACTACATTATGTAGTCTACTTCGTGGCTTTAGAAACTTGGGAAAGCAATAAGGATTCACTAGTGAAAAAGGGAAAATCATGTAAATGCCTAAAAAGGATATAATACACATTTTACGTAACAATAGTGTGGAAATTATGTAATCATTGAAATTTCTGTTGTTGGCAGGTGTGGTTGTGCACACCTTTGAAAGTTCTTCTAGAGGCCAAGGTGAGAGAGCTGTAAATCGGAGACCAATCTAGGCAACACAGCAAAATCTTGGGTCAAAATAAAATAAAATAAAAAAGACTGAGAATACATACCCAGTACTTTCAGGAATTTGCAATAGAAGACCAAACAAATGTTCACTAAAATATGAACATAAGAGATCCTGGGTAATAAGATAGGGATTAAACATGATTTTCTTATTTTTTGCTTGTTTTCATTCTTGAAATTTTCAACATTGAACAAACATTTCTTTTTAAATAAGTTTTCAAAGGTAATAATTAAAGAAAATATTTTCTTTGAATGTGAGACATTTGGAAAGTTATTTGTGAGAAACTCCACTCTAGCGGAAACAGTTTTATCTCATTAAACTAAGAATTAAGGGATGAATAACAAACAAAAAAAAGTTGCAACACCGAAAAATAAGTAATTTATTGTTTTTGCAACTGGTATGTGAATTTATGTGACAAAATTATTGATTCTTATTTAACAGAAATATGTGCAAATTCTATTATGTTTAAAACATTTTCCTGTTGTCCTACTTTCAAATTTATGCTTCATGTTTGTGTATAAAGTACAGTTTTGTGTGTTTACATAAAAAAGAAACTCCATTCTAGAAAGTATGAAATAGCTCTCTGTCAGTGATTTGTTCCTTTATTTATTCTCTGTGCCTAAATCCAAATTTCTAGTTTCATGGAAAGTGATTTTTTCCCATCCAGTCTGTGCCTTGTCTGGTGTTTTACTTGCTGGTCTGCTCAGTGTAAAAGTCATAGACTTATTCAAACACTTTGGAAAGCTGGCTGTACTGGTTTTCTAATGGGTGCTTAGTGGCACACATAGTGGCTTAAAACAATAGAATTTGTTCTTTGAAAGAGCTAAAGATGAGAAGCCCAAAATTAGTACCACTAATTGTGGTACTAGAGCCACCTCCTGCGGAGGCTCCAGGGGAGAAACCATTCTGTTCCTTTCAGTTCATGGTGGCTGCAAGCATTCCTTGGCTTGTAGCCCTGTCACACCTATGGCCTCTGTGTTCACCTTGCCTCCTTCTCTTCAGTCCCCTCTCTCTCTTCTCCCTCTTCTGATGACACTTGAGGTGGGACTTAGTGTCTCCTGGCTAACCCAAGATAAATTTCATCTTAGGATCCTGAATTTAGTAAAACCTGTAAGGATTCTTCTTCCTTAGAAATATAAGGAAATACCATTTTCGAAATAAATAAATCCTAAAATCAGATAATAATTAAAATTTCAGGTTTGTAAAACCTGTAAATGTTACAGAATCCAGAGATTAGGCCCTAATTAATATCTCTGGGTGAGGGTTATTCAACCTCCTACAGAAGGTTTCCTTGGAATTAGGGAATTCTAGAAATATGAGAAGCTTCAGAGTCATCCCTTGGTATCCAGGAAGACTGGGTCCAAGATCCTCTTAAAATGCCAAAGTCTGAGAGTGTTCAAGTCTCTTATATAAAATGCCAAAATATTTGCATATAGCACATGCACATTATCCTCTTATGGTAAATCACCTCTAGATGGCTTATAACACCTAATACTGTGCCAATGTGGTATAAAAGGTAATACAGTATTATTTCAGGGATAACGACAGCAACAGAACGTCTACACACGTCCTGACAGATGCATTTCAAAAAAGGTTTTTTTGATTGGATAAATCTGTAGACATGAAACACATGGATACAAAGGGCTGGTTACCATATAATTTTACTTTACAGATAAGTATAAATCAATGAAATGTATATTATTATATATTTAGTGTTTATAGTCCAATATATCATTTCTTGAGACTAAGGAAATTCTTGCAGTGGAATTCAGAGAGCTATTTAAAAAGTAGAAAAGAAGGAAGATTGGTGGGTAGGCAGAGCATTTTGTTCCTATGTTGAGCCAGCTTTAGTTTTTTCATTTTTTTTCTTTATTAGATTTTCAGAAAAAGTATTGATATCTTAAAATTTTGTCTGGAATACAGGTTTCTTATGCAAAACTGGGAGCATTTTTATTTTATGTTCCAATGTAAAACAGCATTTCTTTTAAAAAGTTTACAATGCTTCCACAGGGAATGTGGGTAAGTGATTTTTCCTCTATTCCCAATGAAGCTTTCAGCATAATTTTGAAAATAATATGGAAAATATTGTGAGTATAATGTGCATGTCTGAGGGAAGTACCTTGCTATGTGGTTATTTTCCCCTAAAGATTTCCTGTTTGGACAGTTTGTCTTTAAAATGATTTGTTGATTTAGTTCTGACAATTTCATTTAATTATTATCCAAACTTAGAGCTTATTTATTTAGAAAACATGTTAATTATTCTGCATGTTTTCCTGGATTAATTCTGTGGATAAAATAGAGTTCCTGTGTGGTAGACTCCTTGTTAGGCAAAACACAGAAGCACCACACAGAAAACCAATTAAGAAGGCATAAACTCATTAATAATATTCTTTATGGTTTCCAGCAGAGACTGTACAAGTTCTTAGAGACTCTTAGAAGGTTGTAATAACTTCAGAACTACAATCTGATTTATTCAAATACAACTCTTTAAAAAAGAAGTTAACCGCAAAAGACTTTCTTGTCTCTATATGTTAGATTTCTAATTCTTTCAGTCTTTTAAATTTTTATTTTGTTTTTTTCTGGTATTCTCCCCGCTTTTTATCTTAGAGACAGATGTCCTAAAGAAATCAGATGTTGCAGCGATAGCTTATGTGCAATTCTAACACTAGTTTCATTTATTGTTTGGTAAATGAAAGAGTGAGTATTAAGAAAGGAACGTTAGATTCTCTAAAGTGTGAGGGTAACCTCAGGTAGTTTGGACTGTTTTTGCGAGTGTTGTTTTCCCTTCTTAGGTTTTAAATGGAATCAAAGCAACACTTAAGCTGATAGAACTATCAAATAATAATGAAAATGAGACAATGTTTTTAACTGTCTCCTTTGCCCTTCCTACACACCCTAGTCGTACTTGAAGAAGTAAGCACGGTTATCTTAGCAGTTTGGTTTTTTTATACTTAACCAGAACGTTTCCAATTTTTCTGCTTCCCCTCCATTTTATATAATACCTTTTTTATTTTGGTAGATGGATATTTGGTTCTGTAGCAACTCTACATCATCCTTACATAATCACATCTGAAAATTCAGTGAAGTCATTATCTAT